>JANSTV010051127.1:0-13959 GCA_027564135.1 Lestremia cinerea
ACGTTGATGAATTGCAGCACAGCCATCAACCAGATTTTGTTGATTTTCACCAAATTCACAGATGAACGTGAGATGAACACACCGATTTGATAGTCCACTTGCAGCCAACGGTATTGGGACTGATGATCCAGCCAGATGTTCGGGAAGTAGATAAGCTCAAACTGAAATACGTTAGCGTGAGAATAGATTTACGGTTAAAATGCGCAGCAGATCAACTCACCAATCCTTGGTTGATGAAGTACTCGAACAAATACACCAACGACAACGGAATGATGTATTTCATCAGCGACGGGACATAGCGAAGCTTGCTACCCAGGCCGGTCAGAGGCTTTTCATCATCCTTGTAACCAACCTCCACAGCGGTATCGGTTGTTCCCGTTGTGATCGTCGACACAATGGAATCGTTGCGTGGAATTGTCTGAGGAGTTCGAAGTAGCCCATAGAAGGCGACAGCCTCAATTGCTGGCACAATAATCATGACGAGGAGCGTGGTTTTCGGTGTGAAACCAAGCGTTATCAATGTTGCATACGCCAAGGCACCAGCAATGCCAGCTCCACCGGTGCCTGATGACCATGTCGATATGACATTCCTTTGGAACGCAAGTGGTTAGTGGTTTGCGAGCGACAAATGTTGATTTTACTCACTTGTTGAACTCCGAGGAGTATGACAGGAAGGATTGTTCACCCAGTCCAGAGCTGAAAGATGTCAATACCACACCAAAAATCGCCAGGAACTCATCTTCGGCATAGGCAACCATGAAGAATCCAGCCACTTGCAACAAACATGCGATCAACACACGTACACTGTAAATTTCAAGAGAACATTTTCATCACAGGCCATTCAATGAAACGCTGGCCTGCGAGGGAAGCCTACATTCAGGGGATTTTTCGCTCTTTGCGATTGAACAACGTGAAGCGTTTGTGTTTCGGAGCGTAAATTGTTAATTTTCAAAGTATCCAAGTGGTCGTTATTCCCCAATTTCTACGCCATCCAGATTGATTAAAACATTCTGCTGTTGAAGTATGCGTAATTTATGGTAATCAGAGTACCGCAGGACACAGCCTTGACAACAGTAACTAATCCCATCAAAGAAAACGTCAAATGGAATGTTCATATGCAGATCGAAGCATTATTCGAACGTTGTGCCCGTATTGGATCATATTCATGAGCATTCACAGGTCAAATCGCAAGGCAATTAGAATAACAACAGTCAAGTTCAAAAGCGACGTTGTCCAAAGTGTAATGAATGTGGCTGCGAACATGCTTCGAAGGGATTTACGTCACACTTCCCTTTCAGAATGTAAGCTCATAATGATGACGCAGTGCAAATTCATCAAGAAAATGCAATTTGTTTTAATCCCCGACCTTGTTCGATACCGATTAACCGCAAGATAAAGGCGATTTACTTGAAAGCATCCAACTTACTTGATGAAAAATGGCAGAAATGGGCCAAGCATCTTGATGCACATCGACGGCAACACATCAGCCAACAATATCGCTCCGGTCGATATTATGTTGCATTCCCGCCCGGAATCACTCACAGTCACTTTATCGTCATGGCTGTTGGTGGCGCCCTGCAACAAAACATACGAAAGTTCACTCACGCTATTCCATTCCAATGTTCAACTGTTGTCACGTGTTTGCGACTTTCCTTCGCAAAGACGCCAAGCAAATTAAATATAGATAGAACGCCTGACTCGGTTCATCGGAGGCTTATCGACTCGCACTTGTTATTCGATGCGAAAGTGGGATGGCAAACAGAAAGAATTCTAAATCAGAGAATGACCCAGCAGTTCATTTGTTATCGTCTCATGTAAGTGACATGCCGATACATATGAACTTCAATCAAAGTCAATTATCGCAAATCCATGATTGAATATTAATTGTTAATTACCGTGGACGACCTATTCAAGTAA
Organism: Lestremia cinerea; assembly: GCA_027564135.1. Taxonomy (NCBI): domain Eukaryota; kingdom Metazoa; phylum Arthropoda; class Insecta; order Diptera; family Cecidomyiidae; genus Lestremia; species Lestremia cinerea. Next base: position 1,918 of record JANSTV010051127.1, read on the forward strand.
CGAATGTGCTTTCAGTTTAATCCGGTGGATGTCTATCTGGAGCTCATTCATTTGAATAAACGGCGATGATTGAATTTCAATTCATCGACCGGAACCGCGTGGGCATTTTAAAGGAAGTGAATGATGTTAATTGAACCGCTGGGTGGGGGAGGCGGTGTCAATGAGATATGACGCAATGAGGTTGACAATAATAGAATATTCCCCATTGCTCTCCGCGCGGGTTGTAAACATTGCTCGTCGCTCCCTTTGAGCCCACAAGCATTCGATCGTAGCTCAACCCGCCGGCCGCACCACTTTCTCCACTTACCCCACCAGTGTCATCATTCACAACTTGTTTTTGTTTGGATGTTTATTTGAATGTTTATCAACTTGTTGTGTCGGCACCGACACCGTCAAGAATCACGTAATTGTTTGCTTGCGCATTTCGGAGATCGGAATAAGAGAAAAATTCCATTCAAGAAACGGGCGATAACGCCGTTTTCAAAATGGAAAATGAATTCACGCTAACAACAGCGATGAAACCGCATTGCATTACATTGTGGTTTTTTTCCGCAGGAGACGGTGAATGTAACCTATAGCGCAGTAGGATTCGAACGTTCACTTACATGGTCACCGCCGAATCGAGCGATGATGTCATGGGCCGCACTGAGCATCACCACATAGCCGAAGTTGTTGCACAAGCCCAAGATCCAATAGGCAGTCAAGTCACGCCATAGCTTTGGATCTTTTCGGGTATTCGCCTCAGCGGTTGGACCCGCGTTGGTCACCTCCAATTGGCCTTTGGATTTCATCGCCTTTGATTTTCCGTCGTTTCGTTTTCAATGAACCAGTTATTGCGTGACGCGTCTGAAAGGAAAATATCGATATTTTTTTTAGATTATTCGAATCGCACGTGAACGACTTGATTGATGATGAAATTTGGCAATTGATTGATGACCAATTAAACGGCGCCCGATTTAATTCATCCGAATTCTTATCGTTCAATCAACCTGATCGATTGATAATTGACCTAAAAAAATGGCGACGGAGAAAAATTCGAGGATCCTAAATTTGTGTTAAACCACAAAAATCGCAGTGTTGATAACCGCCTCGCCAATAATAAAACACATTAATTAGCCAACAGTCTCGTTTTGCGTATCATGCAAAGCACTCCGGAATAGCACAAATATAATTAAGTGGCCGCACAGAACGATTGTCATCAAATTAGAGATAGCGTTTAACCTGAATAGGCAATTATTGTCGTCGCAAATGAGTGACTGTATATCAAAGCCAAGTTGGCATTTAAGTCCAGTTTGGCTTATCGATAATGACTGCGGAGCGATTGCGACAGATAGTCGAATCGGAATCCCATTGTTTGGTCAATTACTTGTTTTGATGACGACTGATTGCGAGAGCGCTGCGGTGAGAATTTATGATTTTTTTTAATTGATATCGAATCGTTGGGAGGTTGGTCATGGGCCACTGGGATAAGTTCACTGAGTGGCTTGTTACGAAATGGCGATTTCAATGAGAGATTCTAGTCGCAATGAGGAGCCACCCCCAAACTCCGAACTCCAGCTGTGTGCCGGCAAAACATACTCAGCATGAGCTCAATCACAACTAAAAAAGCGACATTGGACTCAATGCTGGTGGTCCATGCGCCGTTAATGATATCTCCAAGGCCGTGATGATAAAGAAAATGCCGGATGCGCTCAATCAAAACTGAATACAAAATCCAAACACGAGCTCCGTACAAATCAATTAGTCAATCAGCCAACGTGAAAATGCACCTTTGAAAACACACGCACCAAACGAGACCACGAGTGAAACGGGCGTTCGATCGAAACTGACTGGCCACTTTTGGAGCGATATTGCTGCTGGCCTCGTAATCGGCAAGCACTTGCCAGGTGGCGGCTGATAAAGAGGAAAACGTTTTTTTGCTTCAGAATTGACCGTTCGCGTAACAAAAAACAAACTCGACGATAATTCCCAGTCAAAAGTTCAAATAGACGGCCATCGAACGGTAAACAATTTGGTGGAATGTCGCCCGGCAACATTGACATTCACTAAATTTCGAAACAATATCAAGCGATTGGTTCGGTTTGAAAGTGACGTCTACCGCAACCGCAGTTCTCCGCACAAATCACTTGAAAACTGTCACATCGAAGTATTTACGACACACGCAGACGGTAGCAACGCCGGTGATTTCGTAAGCGTTGAAGCCACGACTGGCGCTCGAACAAACATAAATGGCTGATATGAAAGATTTTGTTTCGAAGAAATTCATCGACGATTCATTCGAAAGTGACTTCAAAACAAAAACATTGAAAACGATCAATTGCCGAACTAAAAATACGCTTGCCGGCTCGACGGACGAAAACCCGACTTACGCTTTCAAAATTGAAGATTCTCGCGTCGGAAGTCGCCTCACGACTGGCATTCACACTGCCGAGGTGCCATCAAACAGCCGATCACACGCAATCACCGATGACAGCTGAGAACCCCCGACTGAGCTTTGTACCAAAACAATCGACTCGCTGACCCGCTAACGCTTCATCAAAACGAGAACGCACTGTAATTTAGTGGAGGAAGTCACGCGATTTTCAAAGTGATTTCAAATGGCCAAAACCATTGTTTGCACAAGAGCGGCTATTAATTGCCAGCCGTTTGTTGTGACGAATCGAAAATTTATTAAGTTTTTTTTTTCATTTACCTTCTCGCGTCGACTGCTTCAAGTGAAAAGCGGTGCCGTTCTGTTGTTTTGGGTATCCGGCCTCACGCAACGGTGCTTTCGTTGAACTAACTCTGCCAAAGACCAAATCACTAATCTTTCCCAGCAATTTCACTGCTTAGCCCCCACTCTATCACGCTGGTCCAGTTCCGATGATAACTCGGATTCCGTAACAAAATGAATGTATTTTTAACGTTTCTCGTAGGATTTTCGTTTACGAAGCGATTCGTCCAACAAACGACTTGTTGCAAACTATTTTTAAATTGTTCGCATAATTCAAAGGCAAGCACGTTTTTATTCTCAAAGTCATCCGCTAAATCGCGTGCGACGCGTTAAATAGCTGTGATTCGATTATTTACATTTGTCTTCTCGCTGTGCATGTTATCGCAGTGGGCTTTGTTGTGGTGGTGGTGGTGGCTGTGTTGTTGTGATTCATTCGCTACTTTATGACTTCTACGCGAAATTAACAGCGTTTTTGTTGTTGTGGAGGAAGCATTTTGTTTTGTAAATAATTTGACGATAGAGATTGACGCCGTCAATATAAGTGTTGCGGTATTTTTCGCATTGTCTTGGGGTTTGTATGATTGGAAGGGAGATCGGGAGGCCTAGTTAGTTCCGGGCACATTCACTTTGAAGAATTTTGAGGAGAAATGCGGCCCTACCGATTTCCATTGCATTAAACCACGACCCGAACAACCGGCCATTCGACAATCAATCAATAGCCCCGCAATTTGCGAGCAGAAACGCTGACGAGACACATTCCCATCACGTGAGCACCCTCATCAGTCTGACCATTGCTCCAATCACATTAAGTGGTTTGCTAAATCAGCAGCTTCATGGACGCTGGGTTGATATCTGAATCGTCGCAACAAAAAAAAAGACTAACTCTGGAAAAGAAACTGTTTACATTATCAATTTTGATAACATCCAGCCGTTGACCAATTCAATTTGCATTTGAATCGTTGTAGCGCCAATTTCGCTCTCATGATTCCGTTCCAAAGTCAATAAATCGTATGTTTCCGCAAAATCGCGAGACAAACAATGTGGATCTTACGCATGACAGTGCCGACGAACTTTGAGCAACAGCACCACCGGCCAGTTGAGTTGCTGATTCGCAATGTGATAAGAGTGTCGCAAACAGATCGTCTGACATCGCACGGATAACGATGGTTCGGACTGTAATTGGGTCGGTTAATGGTGATTGCGATAATCGGAGGCACGTACTGTTTTCCGTAAATCGAATGTCGCAAATGTATTGAAATTCCGAGTGCGACAATGCGGTTTGTTGTTTTGCGTATTTGGTGTGACGGTTGTTTGGAAGCGCACCGAATGATAAACACGTGTATCAATGCCATGACCCTTCTCCCGAATGAGCGACAGTGAGTGCCTTGCTTGTGGATTTGAGTCGAAGGTCAGACGAGACTCGTATCGAAATTCATCAAATCATCCACTTCGGCAACAACATTGAGCTTTCGAGTACTTTGTCCGACCGCTCGTATGAGAGGCGCGCATTCATGTGGGCTATCACGATTGACTACCAGCAATTGTTTATCGCTCGAAGCCACATTGAGTGGGGCGAACATTGCGAACGAGGTACGACCCCCTGAAATAGCAACCCCCACGCATGAATATGGAAATTCATCAACAACAAAAAACGTGGCCCACATTCAAATGGCAAATTCAAATCAATCATTTTTCATTCAATTTCAAATGCAAATGTCGATACAATCCGTCATATCCATTTTCGGAGGTTTCACCAGCAGAGCCCATTAAAAGGAAATTATAATGTGAAATCAAGATTCCAAACGGAATGGCATTTTGAACGATTCTTTTCCATTTGATTTTGTTCATTTGATAAGCGCTGCGACCGTCGTCAGTGAGAACGCTGGCTGAAAATAATAATCGCTGATCGGCAACAAGCGTGTACTCGTTCGTTGCTGCTTCTCTGATTTTGACGTCATCGATTGATGTCCATGGTTACACCATTCCATTCCAGTTGGCGTCACACCATTACATTTTGATTTTGGAACTGCTCGATAATGGGTTTGGTCGGCAACGAGATGCTGTCGAATTGTTACTGAAATTATTTCCATTTTCACTGAAATTCCAGCCAATCACATTTGGAGCGGACAACATTTGCAAAGGCATTCCTTGAGATGACATTTCCGAGGAGCTTGGCTGATGGGCGGAATGTTTGAATGGCATTTTCGCCAAAATTAATTTTCAGCCGTCTGTCTGTCGCACGGTCTTTGGGCGCTTGACACCAGGAAAAATGTCAGAATGAATGTCACCTGTTGACAGTTGAAGGAAAAACGGCCGTTTCAGACGTAAACCTAACAGGTGGAATGGTTTATCGCTCTGTTAATCGAATCTCCAATCAATCGGGCCATGATTTGACTTGAAAGCAAAACCAAAGTCGCATCCAATCGCCATTAAACGGTCACTTTGTGGGAGTAACTGTAAACAAGCATTAGGAGACTCCAATGACACAACGTCCATTCCATTTGGTTTAAAGCAAAGCTGTTAAATGTCCCGTAAAATTAATTCCGTGCGCGATGCCATCCAACAAACCGTATAGTTAGACAATTTTAAAGATGGCCAGAGCATGCATATTGCATGAGATGGTGTTCGACGCTGAAGCGATGCCTGACTGAGGCAACATTGTTGCGAAGCATTTTGCTCTCATAAATTTTTCCAGAGGAGATTCTCTCTTGCCTTACGCGAATACAAGATGCAACCGACAATGAGATTATGGACGTCTTGCTGGGATTTTATTTCAACATTTTCATTTTGAATTAGCGCCTGAAACAGAAATGGGCAGAATTTTAATGGAAGACGAATTGAATAATTCATGTCTCGATGAATAAGTGGCTGAATATTAGCGTTATTATTGATGAGGCTTCCTGCGTCCTGATCAGTGAGATGTATGCAGTGCAGTCTCGTGGAGACTTTGTTCTGCTGGAAAACTCCTGAAAGTATGCTAAAAAGGGGCAGCTTCCTCGAATGTAAATGACATCTTCAAAAGACTGTTGTTGAGATGAATTTCATACCTATTGTGAATCCTCCGGGTAAAGACGTCTCACTCCAAACGAGACTTAGGTGCTTTGAGTAGAAATGAGATAGCACTACACCCTCTTTGGTAAAGCTGTAGATTATCGAATTGCTAAACAACTTCTCCGAAGAAAGTGGAATTCTATCTAATTACGAGGTAAAGTCTTGCTCAAGAGTGATGTCCACGCGGCCAGTTGGTTCGCACGACTGTCCACCATTCATTGGATCCCATGATTGATCAAGGATTCCTCTGAATTTCGAAACATGGGAGAATTCTCCCACACTCCGAACCCGCTTGCTGTGCTCTTTCCCACCAATTTGTCAAAAGAACCCCCCAATTAAACCGCTAGATTCATGCAATTATCGTCGATCAACCGAAAATAACGCTTTAATTACCTCCGCTAGCGGGCCCAACTCTGTAATTAAGAGCAGCATTTCGGAAGTTTTAACAATTGCTGTCGTCGATTGTTTGACAGAAAATTGTCGGTCCCTCAATTTTCGAAATGTCAATTTGAATTGACTCGTCGTGCCTCTGACCTGGAGGTGACACAAAGGTCATTTGCAATGGCCACTGGTTTCGGTGGGAAAATCTTCGTGGCTTGGGATGGCACTCGGCGTCTGAGTCAATTTCGGCGACACTTCAAAGGATATTAATTCCGGTGCATGTGGTCAATGCTTCAGTCAACCTGGCGAGACCGGATTGATCGCACGAAAATGGAAATTCTGAAATTGAATCGAAAAATCGCTCAAGTGACTGGCATTCTGCCGAGACGACCGATTCTGTTCTGCTTTTGGATGATCGGCATTTATCAAGCAGTTTTGGCTGCTGTCGCTTTTCTGGTCGAAAATATTCACGATTTGAAAATGTTCAGCGGAGCGGTTTATCTGATAGGGCCCGTCTGCATTGTGGCCGATAATGGAATTTCTTTGTTTCTTCAAAGTCATCGTCTGGCTGGAATCTTGAAGGCTTTCCAAGACATTGTTGACGCAAGTAAGCCACCTTCTCTCTAGTTTTATTTTCAGTTTCTAGATGATTCGACCATTTCAGGACGAGACTCGGAAGAAATTGAATATTTGTTGAAAGCCGAACGTCGAATAGCTGTCCTACTCGAGCGCGGCAAAAACTACTTCATTTTTATGGTGATTCTGCTGATTCTGACACCTCTGGTGATACCCATTTGGACTCTGATTGACGGATCTTACACGGTCGACGTCTGGAAGTTGCCTTTCAAGATGAAGTGAGTTCGTCAAGTGTTTCCCACATGAGCCTCCATTGTTCTCTCCGCTCAGATTCCCGTTTGATATGCAAACCACATCCGGGTTGATTTACACCTACATCTGCGTGCTCTACTACCTGTTCAGCTCCCTCCTGTTTTGCTACACTCCAGAGCCGCTGTTCCTCGGCCTTTGCAATTACAGCGTAGCCACGTTTCAGACTGTGAAACACTCTTACGGATGCCTGCGGCATGTGGACGACCCAGTCAAGCTAAAGAGAAGACTCATCGAACTCGTGAATTTCCACCTCGAAACGCTCAAGTAAGAAATATATTCGGTTATTCTCATGCTCTGATGCCTTCTGATCCTTTCCAGTCTGGTCGATTCCTGTGTCCAACTCTACAACCGAATTGTCTTCACGAAATTTGGTGGTGCCGCCTTCGGTCTCATTCTCACGATATTCGACCTGCAAATCGTAAGTTGAAGACGCTCCACAATGCCAAATTGATTCCTCTCACACCTCCCTCAGATGATTCCTGAGCGACGATTCATCGACATCTCATTTTGCTTGAATGCAGCCGCCGTTATGGCCCTGATGCTTTTCATCCAGTGCTACTTTGGAAATCTGGTGACCGACGAGGCAGCCAGTGTGGGCTTTGCCGTCTACGACACCGACTGGTACACCTACCCGGTTAAGCTGCAATTGTTCATTCAGCTCGCCATCCGACGCACCGACCGACCTCTAACCTTTTCTGGACAACACATCGTGGTCTGCTCTTTAGAAAATTACGGAAAGGTAGGCGATTTGAAAATTTTATTTCGAATTTCAAATTTTTATCGAAAGATTTTCATTTTGCTTCAGCTGATGAAGGCAACGGCATCTGCCGTGACTGTTTTGCAGTCAATCAGCTCATAAGCCAATTGAATTGTTGTTTTTCGCATTGTTGTCAGTCATCGGTCTGGATGTCGTTATCGTTCTTGTTATTGTTGTCGAGTCTTTGAATTCAATAAATGTCTGGCAAGAATCCTCTTGACATATCATACCTCCCACTCTCGAGATAGCCTTCGGCGATCAGTATCATTACTTGGCTGCGTCTTTCCAAAAGCGAGATCTTATCAATGTCGTCGTCCCTCACCCAGGCTGCCATTCCAAAACCACTTGTTGTGCATTTGCCCATCAATTATTGAGTCGTTCTTTTGTGAGGTCACCTCAATGGCCGTTCCTGTAATTTCCTCAATTCATCCACCGAAAACGGTAATTAAATAGAAAATTATTGGTCTCGGTCGACGTACATACTCGTCTGAATGGATGGGCTCGATCCAATCAAACCGATTATTATTGAGTTCTCGATTTGACCGATGATTGACGAGCCAATCCCATTGAATAAATACGTCGACATCAGAACCCCCGAAATATATTAATCGGCTCCGTCGATGGGAGGATGGATTTAGATATCCTCGTCCATCGTTTAACGAGTGTGTTTGTGAATGATTTGTGTTCTTCCCGTCACAGATGATCCCATGCCAAGTTGCTTGACAGCCAACGTTCATTTCCAAAATGGAAATCTATTTTCTCGCATAAAACATCAATGACTGATGAGCAACGCTCATCGGAATCTGTTCCACTATGAACTTATGGCTGTACGGCTATTAGTCGAAACACTCACCTGTGATCTCTTGCTGGAGGATTCAATGCCTTCGAGGAACCCCATTCTCTTGAGTGATGCTTTTAAATGATCGACAAATGAACCAAATACTATTCGAAATGAACTTCGACGAGATGCCGAGCACGACATCGAAAACTGAGAGACGAAAAACTGAAAACAATAAAACAAATGTCGTTGACAAAATTGTTTTCGGAGCCAAATCCATAAAATCATTTCTGTTCAGCATTCGAATCACGTTCCAATCCAAAAACAACCGAAAGACTTACAAACGCATGTACGTCATCGACGACGCTCTGCGACAGTACACATCTGTTGTGCTCAATATTTTTCGGGATTGTTTAATAATATGTAAGTAATATTGTATTATGATGTTCATTTTGTTTTTCCAATTCTCTTCTTTTCCCTTCTGTCCTCTTCTCATCTTTTTCTTGCGTTCGGCTCTCGGCTCTGGATGGTTATATTTATTGCATTCCATCCGAAATCATCCCAGTTTTTATGCCAACATTTGTCAATATTACTGCTCTTCGATGGAGCGATGATGCTCTGCAAGGGTTGACTCCTGTTTTCCTCAGAGCCAGCAGCCCAAGGCCAGGGATTCTGTAGGGCGCTTGCAGGTTCTGTCTCTCAGAGTGTCATTCAAAGCCAGACAACCTTCATTTGGAATAGTTTAATGGGTTTGGTCGATGTGACCACCGATGCACATAATGAAATGAATGCCGTTGAAAATTCAAGTAACATCTCGAAAACGCTTTTCTCATTCAAACTCATCGCCGAAGGACATTCAAGAGCTCAAAAATGGATTGGCAACAATTTCAATTTCCATCCCTGCAATCGTAACACAATGCGAATGCGAGACAACAATACAAGCGACAAGCACCAATTCCAATCCGTTATAGCTCCATGCACGAGAGACCCTCCATGCGATGGCTTATTTCATTCATACATCCATCGGCGAGTGGATAGACATCAGCAACAGCGGCATCATCTGAAATACCAAATGGATGTAATGCATGCAAACAACGATATCATGTTCGTGTTTTGAACGAGGCGGAAAAGCAACGAAAAGGAAAAGAAAAAGCACACACATACACAAACAAATTGCGAAAATAAAAACGACATTCCGAGCGATGAGCAACAAAAAATTGAACGAAAAGTCATTTGAAATGATCTTAATATATTTATCGTGGAATAAATTTGCTTACAATACGAATTTTATGCAAGTTAATGATAATTAGGATGAAGACGGTCGGCCACGATGCGCTGCTGTTGGATGTTGGATTTTGATGACGACGATGGGGGTGAATTGATGGCTCGGCAAAATTTCCGAGTTGTTTCAGCGAAAATTTAATCTGACGCGAATGGAGTGGTGCGTTTTTAGGGGTCCCCCCGTTCCCAGTGTTGGTGGTGGCGAGGGGAGACAGGGGGGAAGGCGGATTCACCGACCATGAAACATCGCCAACCATTTGAATTTCTTGAAGGTCAAAGTGGAAGGAAGGAATTGCCGCGGGTGGTGTCGACACACCATCGATAGGCGTGGAGATGTCATGCCAAGGTGATCACGTTTAGTGAAACCCAACGAACGATTGCCGCAGGGAATTGAATTATGTTTTATTGCGTTTTGGACTGGTTGCCTGACGATAATAAACAATAATCAATCGCAAATGATAAAATTCCCATTTCGAAATTGATTCTCGTCTGAGCTCCGACGAGCGTGGTACTTCATTTCGAAAATTGTGAGCATCAAACAGCAAATGGATGGTCGAACGTCTTTGGAGAAGTCATAAAGAGTCGGAGAGAGCATGGAAATGTTCTTTCTCGAGTTTTATGATGCGGTGCGGTTGTTCAGGTAGCGTTCGAACAATCAGCTACTGCGCTGGGGGCGTTCAAGTGAGACATTGCTGACAAATTGGTCATTTTGTGTTCGCATGGTCTTTGACGTGGGAATCGTTGGATTTTGATCGTGCGTGGCTTGCAATGAATCGAAACAGACATCATCCAACATCGATTGAATAATTCTGAATTGAGTGGAAATATTCTTGATTGCCAATTGGCGAGATTCAGGAATAACCTACTGAAATCATCTGAGAGAGAAGCAAGAATTAAACTCATTTTCTTGTGATTACGAAGATTGCGAAAGCCTCGAAAATAATACAAATATTTCATCGGGATTTCAGCAACCAGAATTCAATGCAAATAACACACACGATTAGCTTGGCTGACTCACGTTTACCTCGACTGCTTTTCAAGAAACTTTCCAGCAATTGTTGTTGTTGACTTGCAATGATTGCTATCGTAATCTCCAAGAATAACTGGAGAAATTTCAGATTGTAAAATCTCGAAAGAACAATAAATATCCAAATGACAGAACGCCGCTGACGACAACGCACAGTAGCTTTTGCATTGACCAACTTATTTACATTTTACGTCGATTATCGCAATATCGGAAAAAAACAGACGCTCTGATTTGTCATCATCTAGTGCATCGACCTTTCATTCCACTTGAAGCTCGCATCTGTTGCAAAATGAGCTTCGTCGAAACAATTGCATCAACGCCAGAGTCTCGCAAGCAACAACTGCATTGTGTTGAGTGCAGTGTTGATGTGTCGCCCCGCAGCGATAATCTGAAAAACTGGAACGATAATCATACATTTGAGTGTTGAATCAACAAAATGACGTTCTCACAACGTGTTCCTACAAGATTCTGACAAAATGTTTTAATTCAAATTAGAAGATGTCAGATTTTGGCTCCATCTTTCAGTACACATGTTCTCAGACAATGAACATGGCAGATCTGCTGCAAGCTAGCAAGCGAACTTTTACATGCAACCGACTCAACCGACGTGCAATGTACTCTAGCATTCCGAAAGCGACATCATCGATAGACTGCCCGGAGAGAGTTATCAGCAAATGGGTTGATTATCCTGCATCGAAGTGGAAGTACATTTACTGAACACACACACACAGACACAGCGCTACGATTACTGTTTCCCAGAACGAAACATGCGATTCCAAAGTCTTTGCCGCTTGTTGGAACAACAGGCTCATTTCGTTTGCCATTAATAAGTGATTTAATGCAAAAACCATTTAAACTTTAATAATCGCTTTCGGTCAAAAGCATTCCTTCATATTCACGTGCCGTCGAATGGTTGAGTACACAACACCGAAAAGCAAACAAACCGACAAAAGCGGCTACTATGCAACCTACTAACTAATTTATTGACTTAATCTTGGTGCTTGTTTGTTTGCTCAAATAACGGTGTTTGAGAGTGATTCCGGTGATACGGCATCGGACAGAAGTCAGCCCATTCACCGTGGCTCGGCCGACCGGTGGAGTCAACATCGGAGGCCTACGCTGTTGCGACGTTTCATCCCTTTCTCGCAACCTTTCCCTAACCCCCC
>JANSTV010051138.1:0-13954 GCA_027564135.1 Lestremia cinerea
CGTGAACAAACAAAATCAAATGTCAAAATCGTAAGTGTATTTACTACTTTCATTGTAAAATGGAGCAAATCGTAGAGTATGTCGAAATATGTCTGTGTATGTGTGCGTGTGTGTGTAGGTGAAATAGAAAAGGAATGGGAGAAAACTGAAGTGAAACAAGGAAAATAGGAAAAATCAAAGGTTTTATTTATCGACAGAAGACAAGAAAGAATTTTATTTTTATTGTGCGGAAAGCGCAGCAAATGGAAAAAAATGTTTATATATTTTCGGAAATCGACAGAGGGAATTTGCAATTGTTGAGTTGAAATATTGAATTATTTATTGCGAAAAAATCAAATGAAACATAAATTACTCACCGGGCACGTGCTGCTCTGTGAATGAATACATTTTTCGATAATAGATTGGGATAAATGGGAGGAGAGGACCCTCTGATAAGCTTCACTCCGGAAATTGATTTATCCAGAGGGCTGACATTGCAGGCTGACAGCCGAATAAGGTATTTCAATTGATGATCAACTGCTACTCGTTATTTGAGTACTCACTTCACTATTTTTTTTATATCGTAGATGAATTGTATTTGAAACAGACCCGCAATGAACACAATGATGATGATAAATAATTATATTTGCAATGATAATAACAATTATATTACTTTGACGATATGTTGATGGACTCAAATGTATGCTAACAAAAAAAAAATATGTTAATTTGTTGGTTGATGTTTAATGTTATTATTATGCAGATGATTGATTACAAGTTACAGTGTGAATATTGAACTTCATTAATGCGTGTTTGCCCATTGGGAGGAGGTCGAGCTCGAGCACATAACGGGATTTGAGGGAAACAATGATCGATTATCGATTTGCTGACATGTTTGACTCAGCGATAAAATGACGTTCGTCAAGCGGTCATTGTTACGCGAAATGGACACAAGCTCCAATTATGATATTCTGAAATCGACTCAAACAGTGTGCAACACAATAAATTGATATGATAATGATGATTCTAGTTCTAATTGGAGTAGATAATGATTCAATGATATAAGTATGTAATACAATTATTTATGGCACGATTAAATCCATTGTGAAATGATTATACAAAACCAAAATCGAATGAAATGAACATGAATAAACAGAATTTTATTTACAAAAAAAACGGATAAATAAATAAAAAATAAAAAAAAAAATACTGAATGTGAAACTAACGGAGGTTCATGGATATTCTTGCTGTTATTTGAACTAACTGTTTTGAGTGAATGAAGAGCTGAATAAGTTGGTGGTAGTTGATCTGCGAAGCCAAGCACGATTGAAAATTTGATTGAAAAACTCATTGACGTAACGGAACTTGCACTCCGCCATCTTTCAACCCCCCTCCCGCCAAAGCAGGTAAACAGACAGACTCGGAGGGTTGTTATTCATTCTATCGCCCACCCATCGAGACGATCGAAAGCGGTAGGTATGCTCTCCGACAAAGTAAAACTCGAACCGGATATGCCGTAGGATGTCTTGGAGCTGCAGCCACTCGCAGAACTGATTCTATTAAGATTTGAGACAAATACAAAGAAAAAAACAAAATCTCTTCCGAACCCCCGCCATCATTCGTCACAAGCAGCCAACTGATTAAGTGTCTGTAATTTATCGTCGCCGCTCGCATTCGCAGCGGACGAAATTAAAAATTCACCAGAGAGTGTCATCTTAATGAGCTCACGTGATAAAATGGCAGCTATTCTATGTAAACCGTTGATGTAAAATTAAAGAGACCGACGTATGTAATTGGATGTAGATGAACAACCGTGGGATGACAGTTTGGCAGTTACAAGCAAACAAGCGTCATCCCTTTGGCTTTTGCCGGGCGTCACAGCACAATTGTCGCCGAGTCTAATTAAAATTGGTGTCTCGCTGGTTCCCGCAGCAACGCAGTGCGCAATTTACAATTGGATTTCGACGGAAACCTTTGCTGAGGTCGTGGTGAGTCATTGTGTTGTGAACACAAGCTTCACAACGGACTGACCTATATTCCACCATGAATGATGAATGATTTATAATGAAAAAATTTCAAATGCTCGCTGAGAATCTTTGGGAAAATGTTTTCCACGATTTCGCAACTTATTTTCCGTTTCAAACTTCCAACAATAGCGTCGGAGGTGTCCAAGTACCCGGGTACTTTTCGTGTTAAAAATTCAAAAAGTTGGTAGTCATTCCTTCTGAACGCATCACTGACCAAGTGGCGTTTCTGTTGCTCCGACTCGCATGGAGTCGCTCGTCTGGATCAAAATGGCTAAAGTTTCCATTTGGAAGTCATTAAAAGCGAATCGATCAAAGTTCTGAGAATCGACTGGGAGATTTGTCAGAATGACGGCTGCCACCAGAGCAACATATGTGCTTCGCGGCCAACATTCAATTGGGAGCATTTCAGCCTCGAATGGGGCTTACACGGAAAGCGGCAAATAGCTTCTGGTATATGCATTACAATTTCATTACATTCATTTTACGATTCATGAAATGCAACGCTGGTAATGCATTGAGCTCAGCGACCCACAAACATGTGAAAATCAATTGAAGAATATTCAAATCGCAATATTCGTGCGAGAGGCTTATAAGCTTCCCGTTGGACCCGACCGTCATGAATATCATGCCAAATGGAAAAGCTTTGTTTGATTTGTTTTTTTGTCGTTCTCTCAACTGTTGGAATGGCTGTGTGTAGAATTTATGATTGAATTTCATGTGAATTATTGTATCATTTGGTGGATTCATGACGAGAAATAATTCAATGATCATTCCATTTTAGTGGCGATTATATTTGTAACAATGTGGATCTGTTTGCTGTTGAGTATTTTCGAGGAATTCTGGGTATTTTTGTGGCGTTCCACGAAAGATACATTTAATTATTGGAGTGCTGTTGTCATTCTATCCTGGAGGGTTGAGTTCCGATGAATGAAATAGGAGCTCCATCGATTTTGGCTTTCCAACATTTTGGATTTACTTTGAACCGAAGCCTCTGTCATTCCGGTCAGAGCGTTCGAAAGGGAATCGATATGGGTGGCACCGCTTCGATCTGTATGTAGGACAACGGGAAACACATTGATAAATTGAATGAATAATTAATTTAATTGGGAAAACTCGTAAAATTTTCCATTGAAAAGTAAACAGAAAAAAACAAATTTTTGGGGGAAAATGCCCGCAAACCCGTTATTCACATTTGACATAAAATACAACTTAAGGGAGTTTTAATGAAATATTGAAATTCACACCAAATGAATTTTCCACATAAAATTTTGAACCGTTATGAAGAATTTTTTTAAATGAAATGAATAGTCGATGGAAATTCATCTGAAAAGTTATGTACATTTTCAAGGAAATTATGTATGAATTTGATCATATTTCCAGTGGAAACTAATGAAACACCGGAAAAATGGGAAACAAATTTGACAAAAAAAGAGACAAAAATAAAAAAAATAAATCGAAAAAAAAACTGAAAATATTTAGCACCAATCGAATGGAATTTTTCATTTTTGACCATTTTTTCCAGCCCCAAAATGCGATTAAAAGTGATGGATGTTATGAGTGCATACCGGCCATCGCTGGCCAGCTCCGATCTCTGGCTCGAACTGATAAAAAAACCATGTCCCGTCGCTTACTAGCTTTAGGCTATTCGGCCGCTCGTTTGTTTTCCATTCGCATACATCATTCTCGAAATGGGCAGTCAGTTGGAAGAGAAAATATCCTGCAATTTTCGATAAACTTGCCGCCTCCCGATGACGAGCTTCATGACCGCCGCTCACCAAATACACAGGAGCAGTTGAATGGACTGCGTCACGGTGTTCGCCCCAAGGCCGTGATAAACCCAATGGATTGTTTATTTCGAAAAAATACAGTTATTATTTCGATTTGAATAGCGCGAACGTGCTGCAAAACCTTCTCAATCAGTTCAGCGAACTCAAAGCGAAAAGTTCGCGAAGAATGAGAATGTCGTCATGCGTATGTCTCACGATGAATCGCCTCCTTCAATTCACCCCCAGCTTCATAATCGACAATCCACAGAGTATCGTCGATTAATTAATGCTCTCGTTCATTTCGGAATGACGAAGTGGTTGCTTTTCATCGCTTGCTGTCATTCGAAGCGGTACCGACGCGTCAAGTGGTGTGAGAGACAAAGAAGAATGAATTTCGGTAGAAATTCGAAATGGAAATTCCGAAAAAGAAGATCGATCGACTGTTCTTCCGTGAATGAAATGGAAACAAAAGGTGTTTTCAATGGTTCCTCGCGTTGGAAGTTTTCCTCGTAATTTCTTCGAAGGTGGGAGGGAGTGGCCTTTTCCAGGGAGATGACCTTGAAACAGCGGACCGTTCGAACCCTCCAAGGAGTAACTTCCGTTTCGGATTTCCCTGAGAGTCTGCCACGGCTCAGTCCGCCCGCCGCCCATCTCTCAGATCTACGGTCAAAAAGCACGAGCCGAACTCAAATCATAAATACTCAATTTCGTTCAAATTATTCATTCGCATAAATTTTCAAGTGAACATTCTCGTTGTTTGGATTTAACTGAAATTGGTTTCAATACAAAACAAATGTCAGTGTAATCACCGAGATATTTTATATTCAATGTTTGTTATTGGAAAATGGCTGGTGCCGCATGCTTTGCTTATAAATGCTTGCATAAAGAAGCAAACACGCTTAAAATGGGAGGAAAAAACACAATGAACGAATGAGAACGACGACGTCGAAGGAAAACAACGAAAAAGAAATCGAATGAATTCAAGCTGTGTGGCGCAGCATTGAACGAATGAAACGAAATATTAAACAATAAGAAATCGCTGAAGGGGAAAATCGCTAAAGCCTTCGTGATGTACGGGAACGTTTCCAATGTGTTTCCTCCGCAACGGAGGAAAAAAAACAAAGTCAAAAATAACCATCCGAGCTACCTTCGACATGTTTATCGGCGGATTTTGCTCGCTTCTGGTTCTGCAATCGCACGGAAAATTGAATTCGTTGACCGCCCTTGTGCCATTGGATGAAATTTGATCTGCCGTTTGAATGCGCACCAAATCCAATGGTCCTTGCGTCGTGTCCAGCATTCCATTAACATAATTACCGTTAGACGATTCGCATGCAAAAAGACTGTATCGCTTGCGTCACCGATGCGAGTTTTTGTGCGTTCAAATACTTTTCGAAGCGGCAAAAACGTGAAAGCAAAGATGAAAAACACATCGACATTCCGCCAACGGCAGATATTAAGCGTTTTTATGTCTCTTTTGTTTCAACAAGACACGCATTCAACAATAGCGGCTCGACCAAATGTTGCCTTCCCTGGAAATACCGAAGACCGAATCCATTTGCGAGCAACGGCTGAAAATTGAGAGAGGCATGACGATGTGATTCGATCAACGCAATCGATGAAACGAAAGCTAGTATTGACTCAGGGTTCTGGTGGATGTGAACTATTGCTGGCTATCAAATCGAATCAGGACGGCATTCTGATGGTTTTTGGTCAGCGCATTTGTCCATTCTCCCGTTCAAAACTTGAAGAGACATCGAAAGCTCTCGACAAGAGTCGCATTCAATGTTTGACACGTAAGTACACGTGACTGACATGGTTATTGTCAGGTGGGAAATTGCATTGTCACTTCTCGGTGTGGGGGGTTGGGCCATAAGCCACTTCGAAAGGTGTGGATTTCAAAATTAGATTGTCTTTTTCGACAAACACACTTCCCTGGACGTCCAACTGAAGATGATTGCTTCGTGCGGTTCGTGGCTTTTGCCGATGGTGGTCTTTGCGGTGAACGAGGGTCGTTCGGAAGTTGCCTCGAACCCTCTCGAAAGCAAGAAAACACAATCTATTTTCCTTTGGATTCACAAGCAAACCATTTAATTACACGTTAGACTGATTTTTCACGTTTGGCAACCCGTCGAGCCCGATGGTTCCGCAGTTTGTTCGGAATGCATCAAACTGTGGCCGAACAAAGAATCGAAAAAAAGAAACAAAAAAAAAGCAAATATTTTAAATTGGTGGATTAGCAATGACAGCAGAAGGTCGTTTCGTGTTTTTCTTTCCGCCAGCGGAGAGAAACATTCATTGTTGGCTGAGAGTGATTTGTAATCCATCACGACCGGACGATGGTACCGCCTGGAAACGGTCATGAACCCATGTCACATCGAGCGGTTTTTGCTGAGCTTTTTTCCAGGACTCGGATTATTCAAATTCGCAGCGACAGATAAATTCTCTGCGCGTTTCGATTCAGATCATAAATCGCTTTTTGTCTGTTTGGATTCAACAATAAACCGTTCTCGGAGAATCATTCATCGGTGCCAATCGGTGTGGAAAGGAGAAATAATTCCCGAGAAAGGCATCTCACCCAACTGATAAGCCGTGCCAGTCTATTCAATATGTGGTTTTTCCATTTTAATTTCGAATATTTCAACCAAACGAACACACACACCGTCACGACGTAATCCCATAATCCGAGCCATTCGTTACCGACGGAGAGTTGGTTCTTGTCTCTCTTTCCTCCGAGAACACTCGATCGGTTCTGCATCTTCTGAAAAAACTAGCGTAATCGCTGAAATATTGCTCAGATAAATGCCGATAAAAGCTGTCGATATTGCTTCATCCCGCCAAACTTTGGCGTTGCGTCTCAGGCGGGCAAGCTGAGAGCTCGTTGAAAGTAGAAAGGTCGGAAGGTGGCTGAGCGACACTTTATTAAAGACCATCCCACGAAGACTCTTGTCAATCGTGAAAATTGAAGGCGAAACGACAAGCCCGCCATGATGAAAGTCAAAGAAAAGGGGTCAACGCTTGTAATTAAAAGTGACATCCGCCCTGGCATTACACTGCTTTCACCCACGTTCCCGCCGAGCGATTATTGATTTGTTTCACTTTCCACCAAACCTTTTTCGATATCCTTTCGGCAACAAAATAAACACTGACATAATTATCTTATCGCCGCATCACATTCTGAAGGAACGCCCCCTGAAAGGAAATGAATGAATGCCGTCTGCAAACGCCCTGAAGCGTGTTTCGTCCTTGTTCGATTGCGACAAACAAGTCAAATGATAATCATCGATTCGACCAATTGATAACAGACTGAGCTTTGTGCGAAAATCCGAAATGACCCGATTGTTTCATTCATCTCGAAAATGAAATCGTTTCGACAATAAACATTTGAAAATTAATCAGTCCCGTTATACGGTGGGACAGAAGCCTTGGGGATGATTGCAAACGGTAAACTCAACAGATTCAATGCGCTATTTGAATATGCCGTTCATCAGACGAATTACTGAAATTGATGCCATTACTGTGAATGGCGAAAGCCGATCTATTTGTCGTTACTCCGAGCGCTCGAGAATTCAATCATGAATGCTCAAAATGAATCTGCTTTTTGTTGATTGCACACTGAATAGCGCCTTCAGGTGATTTTCATTCGAACCAATCAATGTAATTTGCCATCCGATGAAATCAACGCAAAAGCCTCAGTGAAATTTCCGCATTTTGTTCTCAGAAACGAAACATTCTCCAACCCACCCCCAACCCGTCCCCAAAAAAAACAAGCCAAATTTGCGTTTACTGAAAAGTTTTACCATTCTGAAATTCTACAATGCGCTGTTTCGACGAAGAAATTACAAGGCAAACTCATCGAAACGGAAATAACGCATAACGCCCTGGTTTTAATTGACATAGCACTTATGATTATGTTTGACGGTTGCACATATCGCTCGCATAAGCCCATTGCGGCGAATAAACAAATCGTAAAATGTTTTGAGTGACTCGTAAAACTTATTCATATGATCGAATTAATGTTGATGCGATGTGAGACGGGGCGATGCCTGTGAGACTTTGTTGGTTCATAATCAAAAGGAAATTACACGAATTGTCTTCGGTTGATATCATTCTGGGCGTCTTCGCCAGCTTGCGTTCGGCTCATATTCAATTCGACAAAGACATGTTGTTGTTAACGGAAGAATCGCAATGAAAATGGCTTGGCATCCGCTTGAGAGGCACGGAATACGCGGCTTTGTTAAACACTTGACGACTGCAGTCAGCTGATGTGAGGAAATCCTTCATTAAAATGATTCCAAACATATTAAATTAAATGAAATTTTGGGATTGTCTTCATAACCGCCAATGAAGATAAGCTTCCTTCGTCCTCCGTCCCCGCCCGCCAAAAAGTCATGAATCGCTTTTCACAAATGATTTCTTGCCTGTTTGCCATCCATTTGGAATCAATTTGAATGTTGAATTGCCACAAAAACCGCACGAAATTCAATTTACGGGCAAGTTGGCCCGCAGACCCGGCCATAAAAACTCGAAAGTAATCTCTTGACCTTTGGTCGAGTCCCGTTAATAAGACGGAAAAGTGTTTGCGTTTATTTTTTCCATTCATTTTGAATGTCTGTCCGACTGTCTTTTATCCAACCGAAGCTGACAGAATTGAGGAGCCAAAAGGGGAAACTGGCCAAAGATGTCAGATAGCCGCGCCAAAGGTATGTTTAGTGGAGAGCCATCATTATTCGGAAATTCTCATGGGATTGACCCTTCTAATGACAATTTATTACGTAAACTTAGTTTAATAGCGAGCTAAAAGTTTAATGGCATTTTAACCATCTTACTTTCCGTCCTTGTCTGCTTAATCGACGGCCGAGCCATTGGGTTTGTATGCGAGCGACATTTTTTGTGTAATCAAAAGCAGCCAAATTTGGTCGACGATTTCGGACGATTTGATTGTTTTGTCTGCAAGACGATGCTCTCGCCGGTCGCGACACATTAAAAGTGCCGGTGAAATCTCATTTTGAAAGTGATTCAGTTAGTCTAAGGGATTGGTGAATGTTTGACCGAGCCTGGAGAGCTTTGCAAGCACCTGTTCGTATTCGTCGGTGGGTTTGTCGAAAGAAAATCGTCCTTTAATTCGTTCTCGATTCAATTGTTGGTCTCGAGACAGTGGGCGGTTCAGTTCATGCAATAAACCTCATGCAATCGTTTCGAAGCGAATTCATTTCATTTAATTTATGAAAAGGTGCTCCAAAGTGATTCACTGAGAGCCCTTTCCCAAACCGCACCACCCACAAACTCGATGTAAACTCTTGTCATTGACAATGAATTATTTTGAATGCAATTTTGTTGTCATGGAACAATCGAGTTAATCACAACAGCCATCAGCAAATGTCCGTCCCATTTTAATATTAAATCCACACAGAAACATTGTCCATTTTATGAATAATGCTTTGCAATTATGTAAATACGGGATGTAATTTATTAATTCAATAAATCGTTGTGATTTTGTTGGTCGAACATTTTAATTTACGCGATGGGACGAAGATCGATTTTTTTTGTTGATTTACATTGCCCAGCCAGTTGGGCATCTCCTTCGGGAGGATTTGTTCGAGCACCACACCGAACCGCATGAACGCAACTAATTCATGGGGAATTACTGAGCGCGTGCTTTTTACGATCTATTTTTCGTTTCTTTTTTTTTGGGTCACCGGGAAATTGCTGGACTGTCTGCGGTGAGGTCATGTGAATATCGTCTGTCTTAAAAATGGCTTTGCGAAACGTTACTCCATGCGGCGACCGCACCGCAACCGACAGGAAAACAACATAAATTTCCAGCCAGTGAGTAATTAGATGAACGGATTCGCGATACATGAACCAGGAATGCATGGACTGCGGGCGCTGGCCGCGAGTCGCAACTTGCTTTTCTTCTTCCTCTCTCTATCTCAATATATAAATCCCTCCCTCTTGCACTCTCTTCCTCGGTATGCAGAGAAATAACACAAGCGATAACGGACTTTGTGCGAGAAATCCCCAAAACCCAACGGAAGCTGTTGTTTCGCAGAGTATTCTTTTGTGTGAAATCTGGGTGGAAAAATGGCAGTTGAAGGAAAATCGATAGCAACAGTCAGTTACTGCAACAGTAATTGTCATGCAGTTTACAACACACAGTTCGATACGTGCAACTTTTGGGTGATTCAATGGGCGTTCGGTTGGTGAATGGAAACGAACTGAATTGAATTCAACGCCAGTGATGAACAAGATTCATTCTCGATGTGTTTTTCAGCGTTTTTTCCGCAACTTTCGGAAATTTAATAAATTTTTCTCTCGTTTACGATGCAGATCGTTGGGTGGTGAAATCCCGATGCGTTTGCTGGTTTTCGGGGGAAGTAGCTCAATTTCGATTCACCAAAATCGAATGGCTTTCGGAACGAATACAATTCATTCACACACTCAAGGATGACCTCAGCTTTTAAATAGAACTTTGTTGAATGTAAACCCTTGATGGCTGAGAGCTCGACTATTCAGGTATTGTTCTTGAGTTGAGGCTGACGCTCTGAGCTTTCTAAAAGTCAAAGTGGGCAAAGCTTTTGTAATTTTCAAAACTTCGACTGGAATTCAAGCTTCAATAGTTCGAGCTCAACATTAATCAACGCTCAATTGACCTCAGTCGGATGAGTGCTTCCGCAGAGCTGTCCACAACTACAACGCAATTTCCAACAAAATCCAGTGATTTTACATTGTTGTTTGTCGGACAATCATTTTCGAGTGTGATTCCCATTATTCCAGTTTCAATGGTCAAAACACTTTGGAGCTTTCAGCATCAACGTAAAATGACAGCTTTCGAGATAAAATCAGTGTTTCAAGCTAAATTTTGTAAAGCTGATAGAATTACAGTCTGTAAGAAGCTTAAATTTAACAAGAAGAAACATTGTCCAGTATGCTGATGGCTTGGCTTACTTGAGTCAACAAATTAACGAGATTCTTTTACTCCGAAATTCATTTTGATGCGATCAACAACGATGTTCGCAGTTGAGGAATGTCGGATGATGTTCCCGTTGAAAATGTAAAGCGGATAAGCGAAAGGCTTTAATTAAAAGTTGGCCATTTATTTTTTTAAATTTTCATTATTTTTTTCCTCCATCTTTTTCGTTGGACCGACGCGAGAATAATTAAGTATGCTTCGCATAAAAAGTGGTCGATATTGAAAAAGGTAACGCGTGGTACGGGCAGGTACTTGCGATGCTTCTGCCAGTGCAGCTAGTTGTGGTGTTAACTCGCATAGTTGTCTTTGCTATCGTACAAGTTCTCGTGCATTCTTCGCGATTGTGTTGAGATAAAGGTTTTTCATTAAAAGTTAAATGGCTTCGAGCACAAACTATTTATAGAAAGCAATTCGTGAGGGTTTGCTCCAAAAAGGCAGCTTGCAAGTCGACCCGGCTACTAAACTGGTGGCGATGCTTCGACAAAGCAACCTGTCATTGATGAATGAAAGCTCACCGACAAAATGCGCTGAAACGAATTTTTAATTCAAGTCTTTGCCGATGGAAACAAACCAGAGCGTGGTCTGCTCTAGAAACGACAGCGAATTTTCCAAAGAAGAATTTTCTTGTGACACTCTTTTTCTCACGTTGTTGCCGGTTATTGTTGTTTTTGAAAAGCCATTCAACTGGTGAATGCTTAGAATTCTGCAAGCGAATAGTGTTTTCATTGTTCCTCAAGTGATTCCATTCAGTTTCTCATTAACATCAAGTGAATGGCATGACAAAGTTGTCTGACAGCAATAAATTAAGAATTCTTGTAGGAAACGATAACTTTCGGTGTTGTTTCTGTCGACGAAAATTTTGCATAAAATAAACAAAGAAAAAAAATATAGCAATTTTCTCAAGAAGTTGGATGTTTAAATGAGAATTATGCTGGAAGAAAGTTTCAGCAACTCGGATTATGCGGATTGACCCTTGGACGAGGTCATTCATTCTCGAGTCTCGTCCCTGTCCCGATTCGGCTTCCCAGAGGCCCGTTCGTCACTACGAGTCTGTCAAACACACGTCAACATTAACCGAAAACTTATATTGTAATTTCCCATCGCTCAATCATCATTCGTTTCCCATTCGGCACATGTTTGTTTCCGTGTCATGTCAAAATGAATAACTCATCCACAGCCTTCGCACTCGTGATGGCATTGTCTTGGATGGCATTGTCTTGGATGTCATTCCCACTGCCAGACATGAACTCGATTGAATTATTGTTTTGCGATATCTGATGTGGTTTCGATGTTTCTTGTTCGGTCCAGAATGGAGAGGAAATTAAAAGTTGCGATGTTTTTCTTACTTGTTTTTTTGTTGTTGCTGTTTTGCGGACGGCAGAGAGCTTTCGTGCTGCTGTTACCCTCTGTTCGATGTTAACAAATGCTTGTACTTCGCGAAACGTTATGTTTATTTTCTCATTCAGTATTCCAATGGGATCAGCACCCCCAACGACAATGTTGACTTTGGCCATTTCTGAATGCCATTTCGCTTGTTCATTTGCTGGCTGCGGTGTCATGTGTTTGTGTGTTTATCTCTCATGTCGGTCGGTAAGTGAATTCGAATAATTTTCAAAGTTTTATTTTTGCTGGAGAATCGATTGGAATTGGGGGGCGTTTTGGGCGTTTTCCACATTTTTTGCACACCTGGAATTGTTACTTGAGATATTGATCGTGTGTTTTTGGCTCATGGTCTTGTATCCGAGTCGACGGGAGTTGTAGGTCGAATAGAGCTGCATCCTCTGGGGAGAGAAAGTGAGCACTTCGTGAAGATTGAGCGGGAGAGAACTAGTCGACCAGAGGCCAAACTTGAAAGGCATAAAGTTTGCAGGCAATTCGCTGGCCTATCGCAACAATATCGCCGTTGCCTCGGTCCAATTGACTTGATTGAATGAGCCCAAACTGTGATAAACCACGACACCGTTGGAAAGGCATCAATCTTCTCCAGAGCCACTTCCTTCCGAAAGACAATTCAGTAGACAATTTGTTGAAATAATCTAATTGTAAAGAGCAGAACTTTGCCCAAAACATATCACCAGAGTGCCCAGAACTTGGCTCACCGGTTATGACGAGGTGCCAAAAAAATGGCCTTCGTCTTTTGGTCCGCAGGAATTTCATCCAAAATCTTCAATTTTCGATTAAATTAAAACTTTTCAACAACTGAACCGCCAGGTATGGCACCATAATAATCACATCAAGTGCGGAAGACGGCGAAACAGACAGTCGGTATCAAAACAAAGAAAATTAAAAGTTTGTCTTTTCCATCATTTTGTTTTGTCCTCATTGCCGTCGTCGTCGTCGCCGAAGACGTTGTTGGCAACGCGTACACTCGCGCCGTTTCGCTTGCAAAACTGGTGCTCATACATAACCGACGGTAATGCTTATCGTTCTTATTTAGTATTCCGTCGGGGGAAAGCTCTTCAACATCGCATTTCCAATGGCATTTCGTCGTTCCCTCTGACGCTTCGTCGAGATGAGCCCAACTGGTGTCGTGCACGAATCCAATATCTCCCTTATGCCATTCCGTTATTACCTTCGTTTAAACTTGCGAGTTTTATTTGACATCGCACATGGAATTGATTGGAATTTATTCGGATAATTTATTTGGCAATTGGATGCACGCAAACACAATCTAATTGGCAATGCTGATGTTCAGCACTGGAAATTGAATTATTATTGTCATTACATGTGAGGCTGAGAGCAATATCGAAATGAAATTGAAGCTTCGGGGTTATCTTTGAAAATCAACGGCACATTTGACTGATTTGTACCGGTACTTCGTGCTTGAGAAACGTTCGGATGGCTCTTTCCGACAAATCGAACTGATTCGATTGTTTGCAATTCAGTTCACTTCGAAGATTGAACGATGATGATCGCACAAAGCATTAGCCATTTGCGAATTTCAGATGAACGATGGCAGGTGTCGTACTCTGGGCTCGGGAAAGCATCAAATTTCGATGGCATTGCCTCGGTCATCCAATCCAATTTAACCCCAAAAAGATGATGAAAAATCTCTCGAATGCAGCACACAGTGGACCGCCATTAGTGAAGATTATCGAAACTAAAACTTTCGGCTAATGGCCCGGGAATAGTGAGCAAGCGGTTGAATAAATATTTGAGCACAAATTTGCGCTCAAGCGAAAACTTTAATTTTCAAACCGAAATTGTTT
>JANSTV010051149.1:0-13953 GCA_027564135.1 Lestremia cinerea
CGATAAGCGATTTGTGTTTGAATGAATGAATCGCCATCGATAGGCAGTCATGCATGATCGATCGATTTGGGAATTGGGCTTTTCGTTTTCTGGAATTTCGGAAGGATACGCTTCGAGTGGCGAATGACTTCATCGGGACGATGGCATGAATGAACGACGAACCGATTCCGGTGGGGACGAATGCGTGGTCAACGTTTGACCGGTGCTTGTCCGACGGAGCGACTGCATCGTTTGATTTATGATTTCACTTTCTCGGTCGTAGATCGCTCGTGATAGATCACACCAATTTGGCTGAGAGCCATAAAATGGCTAATGGAACTATTTGAATTTGGTGCTGGAACCATTTTATGGTCGTCACGGCTTTAATTGAGCGGAAATCGCGCGATTGACTTTTTATTGTTGATTTCCATTGGAAACAAAGGTGTTTAGAGATTCAATCGTTTGCAGCTGGACGATTTGCAATGATTTGTGTTCATAACCCGAGCTTTCGAAGGATTTCGCAGTCTTGGCGAGCTCAGAGCAAACACAACTTGAAAAGCGGATGGAGCTCTGTCATTGAATTCGACTTCACTTGCAAAAGCACTGAGGAAGTTATGAGGAGGATGCGTTCCAACTGATTCCTCCGCAACAATTCGCCAATTTCAAATCGATCTATTTCCAACTACTGTTGACACCCTCCACTCATTCAGCGGGCAAACACCCTGCAATAATTTCTAAGTTGACGGATTTATTCATCTTTTCTGCATTTTGAAGGTGCGGCCACGAAAATGACGTGTTTCTCCGAATTGAAAAAGAATTTTGGCAAATCATTCAATAATTCGCCTGACCGCAACATTTTTTGTGCGCACGAGACATCATTTGATGAATTTTGAAGAAAAAAAACTTCATTCATGATCGATGGCAACGTCATCGATGTTGACAAATGAGCCAATTACGGCTGGTTGAAGACGCGTTCATCATTCGAGGGAGTTCAAAGGAGGAGTGAATGCAAACACCGAAAACAATTTTGTTTTGAATTGGGTTGCCCTGTGTGCATTCCGCGCATCGCCTGGAATCGATCTCCTCCTTTTGATCGCGATGGATCATTTTCGAGGATCATAGAAGTGAATTCAATGCGGTGCAATTCAAGGTGCAATTCATTTGCGGTTCATTCGAACGAGTTGACTCTCAAAGAGTTTCTGAGACGAAAAACATCCTTCTTCAAATGTATTTCTCATCCGGAATTTAATGACAATCGATACTGCAGGAAATTCCGAATGGGATCGTGAGGATCCAACTTTCGTCAATTGGAAGCGCGCCCTTGGCAGATAGTATTGAAGTGAACCGGAAAAGCAGGGCCATAAAACCATTGCATGAAAACAAACTCAATTGCGGCAATTAGCCATTGAAAGGCACCAGACATCCATGCCATTTCGACCGTTAGACAAACAACGGTCCAGTCAGTGATCGTCAAACGAAAACAAGCAATAAGCATTCTACCTGTGCGACAGCGTCCTGTGAATTCCGTCCGTTGGCGATTGTCGTAAATATTCCCATAAATTTCTAACGCAATAAACGTCACACAATGGAAACTCCTGGACGACAACCGAAAGGCGCCACCAAACGAAAAATATTCAACAATAAGTCACCGACAGCACCACAGGGCCAACAATGGCTCGAACTTTGTTCCGAATGCGGGTCTGTCGTTTGAAATTTTCACTTTCTTGCGAGTCTTTCACGAATTTTATTCACTTTTCGCACAATTTGCTCGATTGAATGTTGGAAGTTATCAAAAAGATACTTAAATTTTCTTGGAATTGTCTGGTCGATCGCCGCACTTCACAGAGCGCAATCTATGCGATCGTTGGTTGCAATTTGCATGGAATCAACTGAACACTGAACAACCCCGGACGAAGGTAAACAAATCGTTTTGATGACTTGTCGAATGTTTATTTTAATCCGCAATGGTCGCTGCCGTCAACCAATTGAATGTTCGCTGAACGAAAACCTCTGCGAGTGACTCTCAACACCGAACTGTCCCTCGAGATCGTGCGGATGGCGTAGAATACCCGTGCCGCACGTAAGACACCACCTACACACAGCCATTCACGCATACATTGCTGGACCAGTGACTGGCTCGTCACTCTAAACCGGTTGCGGTTCAACGAAACACCGGACAAAGTGAACTGAGCGATTTGACCATTGCGACGAGCAACGCCGAGGCGGGCCAATCGGACTCCGCCTCCATTCCTTTGTTTGTCTCAGAGTTCGCTCATGAGTTTGAATCGAAGGGAAATCACCCCCGAAATGGGGATGGTTGACGGATGAATGGCTCACGAAATGTTTGGCGATAAACATGCGACTCGATTCTCATGCGTTGCCGAAATCAATGCGTCCATTTCGGCGGATTGCGGTTCACGTGACATGGGATCGTAATCGGTGGCGAGCACTCACTCGAAAGCAATTAAAGGCATGGCGATGGACTAATGGAAAATCACACGACACTTTTTCCCATTTGCCTCGTCGCTTTTCGTTTGGTGACAAACGAGTGCTTGATTTTATTTCGACGATTTGAGACGGTTTGATAAGAGTCGCGATGGCGGTTCGGGCAAATCGCAGGCGAAACGGTAGATGTTGCGGTGTCAAACGGTAAACGATTTTTTCTTTTTGGGATCTCGTGAAAGGTCTCGAACGGACAATGGAACTGTTGTGTTGGTGCTGCGGACCGACGACGTAACGGCGCCATTCTCTTCATCCTCGATTCACCTGAATGCAATCGACTGCGTCCAAGTCGCTCTTCATTCGCCTGTCATTTGCCACTCCGAGCGATAAATTGCATTCTGGTCGGCGTGCGTTTCCATTTCGTTCATTTGTTTATTTGGTTTGGCCGGTCGATAAGAAAGCGATTGGTTGCATTTGCCACAATTTGCATACGGCCGGAGATGCTTCACGGCCAGCCGACCGCTTGGTCCATAAATTCATTTCGTATCGCGAGTAATCCATCTTCGGTGATTAATGGCCGCGAATCGAAGCTGGATTGCGATCGACGGTGGTTTCTGGCTTTGGTGCGCTTTTGCTGAAAAGCAATTTTGGTGAAAGGAATTTCGTGACTTTTTTTAAGTTCTTATTTTGGATTGGACTTTTTTTAAGTTCTTATTTTGATTTGGTGACGGTTTGCTATTGTTTGGTTTGATTCGACGCTCGCGGCCCGGGCAAAATGATTGTCAAATTCAACGATTGGAATGGCAAGTTGTCAAACCCAGCTCACCGACCAAAATGATTCAATATTTAAATTGTCAGTCGCCCTGGATCATATCCGCAATGAATAGCACGCATTTCTCGGTCGTCGATTAGAGCAAACACCTACGTCCGTATTTGCCGGGATGCCGGATTTTAGTTCATTTCCGTAAGCAGAACTGAGTGAGTTTCTTCGAAAAAATTTTCGATCGTGTTCTTCGAATCCAAAAAATTTATACAAAATATTAAACAGATGTTTTGTGTCAATGTTTTGAGAGACCGTCTCTGCGAAAACACCAAAGGTATGAACTTGTTCGAAATCAGCCGTTGTTTTCATTCATCGAAAGCCTTTTGAGAAACAATTCGATTTTGGCTTTGGTCGGTGAACGTCGTTTTCGTGGTTTTCCAGTCAAGAAATGGGTCGTTTTGTTCAACTCGAATTTCAGTGAAATTTCGGAAGGACTTCTTCGTTTTAGAAGATCTTCATCAAAACGGATCTTCCGTTAACCGATAATTCTATCGGTGAATGTCGCAGGGATTGAGTTCGTGCCTCGAACGATGAAATCTTGATTCGAGATCTCTATTGTCTCCATCAAAAATGATGATGGCTCACCGCAAGGCGATTTCAATCTCTATGAGCCGTCTCTCACCAAAGAACTGAACTGAGGCGAGATGGTTTTTTGAGCTAATGCCACTGAATCGGGGCATGAGATCGTTTAATGTTTTTAATTGTTTGATAATCACACGCAACGAAGGCTCATCTTGGATTTTCACTGAGAATTTTAACGTTGGCCAGAAAATTGGCCTTTGATGATGAAAGCACCAATGAAGACTACCCCAAGGCAAATGATGATGAAAAACATGAACTTTTGAGAGCCTCCAGATGCGCACGGCAAATCT
Source organism: Lestremia cinerea (assembly GCA_027564135.1). Taxonomy (NCBI): domain Eukaryota; kingdom Metazoa; phylum Arthropoda; class Insecta; order Diptera; family Cecidomyiidae; genus Lestremia; species Lestremia cinerea. The sequence goes on from JANSTV010051149.1 coordinate 4,117, forward strand.
TTGGGTATTTCCTGGACGACATTGGCCGAGTTGAACACGCGCTCGATGTGAATTTTGCGCTCCTGGTTGTAATTCCAAATGCCGACAATTTTGTCCATCGAATCGATCTTCATATAAACATCGATCAGTCGCTGGAACAAAGTGTCGTGGAAAGCGAGCAACTGCTTGAGGTCAGCGCGGCTGACGTGATTCTCGTCGATGGTTTTGAGCCAATTCAAACCGCATTCGTACAAGCCCATGGCGAGACCATATTCCTTGCGGTCGAACCAGAAGTCGCCACGAGACACTTTCCGGCGAACTTGTTCGAATTTGAATGTCAACGATTTAGCGGCCAAATCGCTCTTGGCAGAATGCTCGAGCAGCTCGATCGTGAAATATAATCGAGTGTTCGATGCGATCGGAGGGCTGCTTAGTCCTGTCTCTCCAAAGGCGTAGCGTGAGGGGACGACGATCTCCGACTTCTCACCCACGTTCATCGTGAACAGCGCCATGTCGATTCCCACGATGACTTCTGCGTAGCCCAATTGCAGCACGTGGCCCCTCAACTCGAACACCAATGCTCCACTCGGCAGTCGACCCGAAAGATTGACCCGACAGAGATCTCCACGCATCAGCATCGAAGCCGTGTCCGACATGCCGGCCGCTAAAACCCTTTTCGTAATTTTCACTTTTTCGTCCAAAGATTCATGGACGCGACGTGGTTGGATGGTCGCCATCAGAAATTTTTATTTGACAATTGATTCGTGGCTGCCTTAATTCAGTTTGTCTCAGCCGAATTCCAGACACTTCGTTGAAAGTCGTTGAAAGCAAAACGAAGTAATTAGGCCAATTTGAATGCGGGCCAGAAAAGGATGCCGAAATGCCCGGTCGCATCGAGAGGGCGTTTCGGAAAGGGATTTGCATAATTAAGACGGCGACGACAGCATCTCCGGTGCATTCGGCACAAGTGTTGCAAAATAAAAAGTGGTGGGGCGAGGGTTGATGGTGCGAGCCAACACATTCCATCGGTCAGTATTATGCGAGCATCAAACAAGGCCTGACCATTGACGAAAAAGACCAAAAAAAGAAAAAAAAACCGAAGAAAATGGAATTCTCAACAATCGAACGGATTGCCGAAGTAAGTCCCTGCCGAATTGTCCACTTGAATCAACTACTAACCCCATCACACACTTGCAGTTGATCGAGGCTAATCTGCGAGCGCAACGTGCTTACATGATGGAGCTGTACGATTTCAGCCAGACGATCAGCGCGTATGTGAGCTCCGTCAATGCGAGACGTTCGGCGTCGTCACAACCCCATCGCGTGCGGTTTGTTGACGAGCGGCCGGCGAACTTTAATCATTGCGAGGCATCCTCATCGCCATCTTCATCTGGAAGTAGCTCTTCCGAACGCGAATATTTGCAGAAGATCGATGCGTTGGAGCGCAGCCTTGCGGAGGCGCGCATTCAACTGCGATTCGAGAAAGAGCTCATCGCAAACTACCAAAGACGCACGGCACAGCAGCAGAAGCACCTTATTGGCGGCCATTTGAACGGGCTTCAAATGCTCGATGGACACATCCGGCAGATCTTGGTGAATCACAAATCCTGAGCGCCAAATTTGGCGTTGCCATCAATTTAATTTATCTCATTTTCCTCGACTTTGTCATCGTCGTTTTCATAATTTGTTTGGACTGCGTCGTCAAGTGAATAAATCGTTGAACTTCAAATTCTTCTGATTTTCATTGTTTGCGAGTGGTGAGTTTCCCTTCCAGCAACTCATATCGAACGTGAGCCCGTTGTTCAATGCTGTTTCCCCATCAGCCAATCCACTCCGGTGCGCGAATCGAGAATGTGTGCTATTTCGTTTGGGTGCGCTGTCCGAGTTCTCTAAAAAACGAACGAACCGAGCTGCATTGCTTCTTGCGCGTGAACGGGGCGGATCGCTTGGACCTACCACTTTTACGATTGATCCGAATCGATCATTCTTTGACCATCTGCTTCTCGGGAAAGATGTGTGAATTGTTAGTGCAAATCTACTTAGTTTCTCTCAAAATATTCCGCAATGGATTTAATTTGGTGGTGTTTGACTTTAAGTGCTGTGTATGCTTTGGATTTTGGCCGCGATAAGCAAGTGAGATTGTTTAAATGGAAGAAAAAAGTGCAAAAGACGACAACGGTGAGTACCCCGGTGCGTATCAGGATAGAGGCTGATTTGCGAAGTCCTCGCGAATCCGTTGACAAAGTGCGCGTATGTGATGTCGGACATGTGTTCATCAGTGCGGCCAACATCCATACGTTCGCGAACTGCACCGTGGTTGATGGGTCGCTTGAATTGCGCGATGAAAGTTTCGAGTATACTCAATGCGGTGCGCTAACTCCCCTGGTGCCCGAGGACTTGACGAAAGCGTTGTCGAGTGTGGAAATGATAACGAATTTCTTGAGAATCGCTTCGGTCAGCCGTCTCACCGATTTGAGTTTTCTGCGACGGTTGCGCGTCATCGGCGGCCGCCATTTGCTCGATCAACAGTTTTCGCAAGGAGCAGACCTTGGAAAACTGCAGCCGACATTGCAAGTGGTCAACACGACGTTGCGCCGATTGAGTTTCGACGATTTGAGCGAAATCAGCATCGGCTTTGTGGTCGTGCAGAATAATCGACGCTTGTGCGAGTCGATGGAATGGAAGGCGAGGATCATCGCGCCTCTCGGTGTCAACCAGATTCAGATGGGCACGGACTGTGGTCATGGTAAGTGTTGCGAGACGATTACAGCGGATGTGCGCTCACGGAATGGCGTTATTTTTTCCAGCGAATGTGTCTTCTGGTTGGTGGATAGTTGGCTCTATCGCGCTCTTGATGGTGGTAGCTGCCATGGTTTTTGGGTTGATGAGAAGGAAGGAGGAGCTGTCCACGTCTGCGGATCTTGAGAGCAACCAAAATCAAGGTAAGTCAGTCACAATTTTCCCAAGAATATCTCTTGAGTTCAAAACGAAGTTTTTAAAACAAATGCTCTCAAGCATTGTCAGAGTCGTTTGAAGACGAAGAGAATATTCGCTGTTCACTGGGCCATCTCTTGGCAACAAATCGAACTTGGGCACAAGTGCTTACCGAAGCATGGGCCGATCGAGAAGCGCTTCCCTGTGCATCGAATGTCGATCCCAGCGTGAACACAGCACTGAACCAAGTGCACGAACCGGATCGAACCGAGTGTTGCTTCGTTAACGGCGAGAAAACAGTCCGATCAACGGGATTACTTTTTATATTAATGGCACGACACAACCGAATGGCTTGTCAAAATGAATTAGAACGTAAAGCCCCTTCCCCATCCAAATGAGGAAGGAGTGCAGATACGTAGTTTCAGCTTCAAGTTCAACCCGTCTGTTTGTCTTTACATTTCCATTCCTGCGACGGAACTCATTAATTCTCGACTATTTGCCTGTTTCTCCGGAGCAAACACACGGTTCGTTCTCGTGAAAAAAAAACAACAAGATCCGGTGAGATATTAATTCTGAAAACTAACTGGCAATCGAAATGGTGGGGTATATAATTGACGAGCAGCCGTTGTGAAATTCAGAAGTTTTTCGTTAGTCGAATGAAATGAATAAGTTTCTGGTGATTCTTTTTGTGGCAACGGTGGCCATTGGGTTCGTTAGTGCAGAGAAGAAGAGTAAGAGATACTTCAAAGACGATGATCTTTTCACCGATAATTTGCTCAAGTACGAATTGCTGCCGATTACAAATTACCCGCAAACTAATCCTTTCGTTGCTTTTCGTTTCGAACAGGGTTATCGAGAAGCATTTCGACTTTTGCAGGCCTGCATTCGTCGAACATGACCGACTCACCGCGAAACTCTCCGACGCAGTGAAGACAACATTGTCTAACACCAATTTCAGAGTTCCGGGGAGGTGAGTTGCCTTCGACGCGATATTGACGCAGTCAGTGAATGACATTTTCCTCGCACAGACTCGACAACGCCAGCTTCAACCAAATGCCTTACGTTGAAATCGCCCGTGTATGCTTCGCTGAGTAAGATTTTCATCTAAATTTTCGAATTTCCGACAAACTAACATTATTTTTGTTTTCGCAGAACGCTTTGGGATCGCCTGAAAGAGTAAGTTCGACTTGATTCGGTTTATAGCATCAATTTCAATTTGGCGTTTTACAGCTTCGAGCGAACAATGCAAACAAAATTGCAAGGAAACCCGTCACTGAAAAGGCACGTCATCACGGATGTTTATGGGTAAGTGGTGATTCGCGCAGAAACCATCAGTCTCGACAGAACACTGCATGCTCGGTTTTTACTTGCAGTCATGGCGATAAGTTTATCGGCGATGTCGCGTTTTTCGGTAGAATGTTGAAGCATTTTGCTGATTTCAAGCGCCAAGACGGGTTTGAAGAGGACGAGGAGGATGAGGAGGGCAATCTTACTGGACCCGCTCATTATGATGATGAAGAAGAAGAACCGGTTGATGAAGATGAAGATGAAGAGGAAGCGGATGATGATGAGGATGAGGAAGTAGATGAGGAGGACGAGGACGAGGGCGAGGACGAAAGCGAAGATGAGAGCGAGGACGAGAACGAGGACGAGGACGAGGAAGACGAAGAGGAAGAGGACGAGCGCCCTGTACGTCGAGGCCGCAACAGCTCAAAACAAGCTGAGAAGAAAAATGCTGCCAAGAAATCTCCTGCCAAGAAAACTGCTGACAAGAAATCTCCTGCCAAGAAAACTGCTGACAAGAGATCTCCTACCAAGCAAACTGCTGCCAAGACAACTGCTGCAAAGAAATCGGGTGGTAAAGCCCCCCCAAAAGTCGTCGCAAAGGCAAAAGCAAAGCCAGAAGTGTGTTCAAAGTGCTCACACCCACTTACAGGCAAATCAATTGGACATAAAAACGCAGCGCACAATACGACCAAGCGAACAGGACCTACCAAAAAGACACCAAAGAAATAAGTCTTCGATCGGATAATTTAATTGCATCCAAATGAAAGCATAAACAAATAAAAACAGCACCTCTCCATTAAATGCGTAGTTTGTTTCGAAGCCAGCGAAATTAATCGCATTAGTTCTCGTTGTTTGCTTTCGCGCGAAAAACAGCTGTGCTTCATATAATTGAATTGTCATAATTTGAGCATTATTTCTGGAGTGGATGGACGGTGTTTCGAGAGGAAATTTAGTAATCGAGTCTCCAATTCGGAGTTTTCAAGGTGCTTTGACTTATTTAAATTTCGATATCATTTCCCAAACCCAATATTTGACATTCAACCTTGCAAAGTCATCTCCAAAACAGTGTAGCTGGGGGCTTCCATTCCATCACGTTGCTCACATTCGTATTCAACGGAATTCCAAACACCATTCCATCGCACATAAAGCCGAAATGATAGATTGTATGCTCTCAAAAAATGGTTTATTTGTTTTTGTCTTTTTTTTTTATCAAATTTGTTCGAGCGTCAATCGCAACAAATCATGAACACCAACCCACTCAAACCGGCAAAAGGTGGCGCTCTTATCACTGTGAAGTCGGGTCGTTTTTTTTTCTGGCGATTTCTCCTCGCATTTCCGAGATTCGAAAGGAGGCCGGCCATAAGTCACTCACCTACTTCAGCTTCGTCGGCGAGATTTGTTATGCAAATTGCTGGGCCATTCACGATCCATCGTCGACATAAAATCAGCGAGCGCCAAGCGTGGTCGGTCTCTTGTGAGTCGGACGGTTGAGGTGGACACATTCAACATCATGCGTTGGTCGCTCTTAAAGTTCTTTCTTCTGGCACTGCTGGCACAGGTGAGTTCGAATTGATTCCGCAAAGTAACGGCATTGACGCGATGCAATCTCTGCTCAGATCGTAGCCTGTGACAAATGGCTCACCGGAAACAGGCAAGTAGGCCTCACGGCCTCAATAAGTCCGCAGGCGCAGGTCTATGAAATGGTTAGCATCGGTGACGGAGCCTTCATTGGGGCGTATTCACAAATCGAGCAATCGGTTGTGATCGCGAAGGGTGCTCGAGTGGAAAAGTATGTGCATGTTGGTGCTGGGTCGACCATCGGCGAAGGAACAATCTTACGCGATTACACAACTTTGCTGAGCAATGTCTCGATCGGCAGCCACACGATCATTGGTAGGAACGTCCAAATCGACAGCGGGGCAATGATCGCAAGCGATGTGATCGTTGGAAATTACGCGATGATTCGAAGCGACAGCCGCATTCTGGCGGGAGCCGAATTGCGCAAGTACGTTATTGTTGGACCGAGAACTTTGGTGGCCAGCGGAGCAGTCGTAGACGACTACGCTACTTTGCGACAGAATGTCATCATTTCGGGAAATGCTTATGTGGGGCACGGAGTCGAAGTGGCGAACGTCACTGTCGGTCGAGGTGCTGTGATTCAAGCCTACGTGAGAGTGAATGAAAACGTGCCTGATGGTCAAATGGTTCTCAAAGCACCGCGGTCGCTCGATTTGTTCAGACTGGTGTGGAAACGGTCCTGCCTCGGGGAAAACTCTCTGCCAAACAAAGCGCAGGGCAGCCAATCGGAGTGAGTTTTTAATGATTGCCGATCGATGCGAGAATCTCACTTTCTCTCTTTCCAGTTTCGACGCAGTCTTGGCCGCTTGGATGAATCGGTTGCTCGGCGACCTTTCGCGACAATGTACAAATGCTTCGCAGCAACTGCACTTTGATGACTTCATTTGCGTGGTGAATTTGTATTTGCTTCGATTCCACGGCGCAGCGCGGTACAAAAGCATTCGAAACCAAAACTGGGACGATGTGCAACGCCAAACAGATTTATGTCAGACAGCTCACTTCACGGCAGGCGCATCCAAAAAAATGTGAGTGTTTTCGGAGGCATATCTGGTTTCTTGACAAACTCGTTCCACTTCACTTTCAGACTTTCCTCAACGGCTGAAGCCGCATTCGTCAAAGGACTGGCCATTTTCCATGATCTCGATCGGGACGTAAGAGTGCGGGGCGATTCGAAGTGTGGAATGGTCTCAAAAATCTTGCAAAATCCGAAGCCAGTCAAATTGATCGATGTGGCGACCAATTGTGCGATATTTCACGAGAATAAAATTTTAAGCATCGATTTTTAATCGACTTTTATGATTAGTTGATCTTTTCATGAACCTCTGGTTGGTACTTATCCAATTTCAGCGTCCATTCCTGAGCAATTGTAGGCGTCGACCAGTAGCTTGTGAGCGTGTGCGTGGTAAACAGCGAGCATTAAAACGCATTCATCTCTTTCATCACACTGATTTTATCATCAATTTTTATTCGATTTTCAATGGATCTTTTTATATTCTCATATTGTTCTGTTACAATTCTTACAAATGTCGGATGATGTTTCATCTTTGACTTGGGTATTGCTTAAGTCTACGCTTATTTTACTTGTTTCTCATCGATTATTCCCCTTTCTTAGCATATATTTAATTGAAAAGGAATCTCCGTACAGAAATGATGTGCAACATGACAAATGAGTGCATTGCATTCTTCCATCAGAATGCTTTTGGGTTGACAAGACTTCCTCGATTGGCGACTTTCCGTTTGATCACAAAACACTTTCAAAAGCTCAAGCAATCTTTGAATTACAATAATTTGGCCAAAATATTCTGAACATTTTCGAAATGACGAATTTGAAACGAGAAAACAAATAGCTAAAATGAAATGCTCAGCGATGTATTCCGTCCAATCAAATTCACTTCGGCTCATTACGTCCCGGAGGAAATGCCTCCTCTCATTTCTACATTGAGCTAGAGCATGACAGATCGTTAAAACGCCCTTATGGTCCCTTGGAGATGCACCATGAAACCTCACAAAAGAAAAAAACTCGTTGAATTTTGTCTGTGGCTGGGCATTGCTCACCGGTTCCTCAAAACCACATCGTTGAAATCCTATGTTAAGAAGACTCTACGAAAAGCTACGTTCTACGAACAAATATTAGCACAAACTTCGATTATATTTCCATCGAATCGATCCAATTGGATCTTCAACAGCTGGTCCACCGCTCAGAGGCCATCTTCCGACTATCAACCTCATCAGAGGCCCCTGAGGGGTAAAGCCGCGACTTCAAAATCACAATACAGGTAAGAGAATGGTAAAAAAAACATAAAATCAAAATCATAATTTTCATTTTTATTGTTATCTTCGTCAAAATATATGTCAAATGCTTTAATGTTGCATAAAAATTCAGTGAATTTTCATTAAAAATATAAAACTTCCAAAAATAAGAGGAAAAAACTAGAACGAAAAAAAATGCATTTCAATTGCATATTCGTCTGTTCACTCAGACCGCGTTGAGATAATCAAGGGAGGGGGCGGTGCGGCTCGATCAATTTGGATGCGTCAATTTACACGAGTGTTCGAAAACCGAAGTTAGCTTCGCATCGACCACAAAAATTACTTAAAATCAGTCAGTGGCATCGCCAAATCGACGGAACGCACCCGAAACTTATAAGTACCGAGGGGAGTACATGACTTGCATTTTTCGAATGAAAATAAAAACAAGAACAGAATCGAATCGAAAGAGAAATATGAAAACTTCTTAATCCACAAATTTGGCGCAGCCTCAATCTTAAAATTAAACGAAAATTCACCCAGAGTTGGAGAGTTCATCTGGTTTTCATGTTGACTGCCCATTGCGCTTTCAAGCTAGGCATTTCGTTTCGTTGAATTCCAACGCAACCCTCCCCCCTGGGGAGCAATTTCCGAAATTAAAACATTGCATTATAGCTTAAATTTACAATAAATATTCCTCAATTACATTTCGTACAATAATCTATTGGATTATCAATTCAGAAAGGCTAAAGGCATCATCACAATTATCCATTCAATATTTCGTGCGAGCGAGATGACGGCTGACGGACCCATTCTGAGGGTTCGAGGATACTTAGGAATACATTCAATGAATTATGGGATATACTCAAAGGATATTCAAGTATGGCGAGTACTTATACTTAGACATACTTAAGGAAGCTAATGAGTAGTTAAGGTGGAAGTACTTGGGAACAGTCTGGCTGCGTCCAATTAATCCGTCAACATCAAATCTCTCGCAAGCACGATTTACGCAAAAGAATTCTCTTGAAATTAATTGATCGCAAAGAGGACAAACCGAAAGTAAGAATACTGCTGTAGACGTTGTCCAGAAGAACACATCTGAGATACGATAGAGAGCGACAGGATCCACAAAACATTTACACACTATTGATAAGAACCATCTGGACACTGACTGAAGAGCGCTCATAACGTTCACGACCACAATACGACGATGATACAAACGACGACAACGACGACGATACAGATTCCGTTAAATTTGTCCAAAACTTCTATTTGGAATTTGAATCAATAACATCTTCTACATTGACTAGCTTACATTTCCTACAAACAAATCGATGAATACGACGCTGCGGTGGCTGCGGCGGTGGCAGCGGTTGCGGCTGTTGTTGCTGCTGCAGCTGTTGCGGTTGACCGGGCTGAGGGATGAGATGATCGACACCACGTCATGCTCGCCCGAAAATTGAAGCCACATCGCCGGTACTTTGTGAATGTGTCATACCGCCATTGGCATCATGATTGTTGAATTTCTGTGAGCTCATCGTTGATAATTTCCGATTGGCGTAGAGCCGATGCAGCGAATACGTTGTTTCATGCTGAGTCGTCGAGTCCAATTCGGTTGTGGACGCAGTCAAACCTTTTGCGACAAATGTATTTGTTGGTTTTTCGTATTTTCTTTTTGTATTTTGTTGGATTTTAATTACAAAACACAAATCAAACACATCAAAATGTGCTGACAATTATTGATTTTGGAAGTGGATGGCTGGGGTCGTGTTGTGCTGGTGCTGAATTGGCGAGGAATAGTGTGGCGAAAGG
>JANSTV010051160.1:0-13948 GCA_027564135.1 Lestremia cinerea
ACATGCGCAAATGTTTGTATACTTTTCAGTTGACTTCTCGACTCGATCACTGTCGGTTGAAAATAACATTTTCTTCGAGATTTTATTTATTTATTTCTTCTTCTTCTTCTTGTTTCATTTTTTGTACTTGCCTCAATCGTCGTGCGCTTCGTTGATGTGCGTCGCGTCGAGACGACTCATACAATTTCGGTGTACGAATTGAATATGCATTTTGAAAATTGTTTGGCATTTCGGAAAAAGTCAATCGATGAAGAATCGCGTGATTGAATTTGAAACGCTGCTGTGATTACGTAAATTGTGTGAGTGCGAAAAAAGAGGCGAAAAGAAAAGAGCGTTTTTCTCGTGCGGATGAATTTTCATTGGCGAAATTTTCGTGCGCTTCGTGGGCTTGTGGGATTATGTGAGATTTTCACCGTTGCCGTTGTGTGGAACCGTTCGATTGTAACGGTGTGTTTGTGCACAGAACTCTGAATGGAATCAGAGAATGGAATTCTAGTGTTTGTGTTTTTCCTCGATCTGGAAATAGTAAATTGTGAAAATCACCGCTAACATTCGGGTAAGAGAGTTTTTCCCAATTGGTTGCCATTCATCTTTCTTCAGCCGTTCATTTATTCGATGCCATTGAATTTTATTGCAATCATTCGATGGCTTGCTGGTTAACAACACACTTCCTATTTCCATATTTTCATGTAAATGCAATTAGGGCTGTGGCAAGACATTTGCATTGTATCGTACGGTTCATGTTGTTTTCATTGCGTTCAATCGTCTTGGGCTGTGCTGCGGCCTGTGGCGTATGTCTTGCAACAGTATCGCACACATGACGACGGCATAGTATGTGGTAGTAGGCGATTTAGTAGATGATGTACGAATTCGGCTTCGTTCTGTTCTGTTCTCTTCGCTTATGTGCTGCGCTGTACTGTGCTCGCCATCAATTTTAGGTAGAAAGTCTGTCGAGTGCGTTTTGCGAAAATGCCTCAAAGAAAAATCGAAGAAATATTAAAGAAATTGATGAAAGCAACAACAATGGCATGCACTGGCGATACTTGATATGGGTGCTGCCAGATAGCGGAAACAAATAAATATTGTGATCTTCATTGATCGCTCGTTGAAAGTAACGTTTAAGTTCATTAGAATTCCGATATTGATATTCTTCAACTTGTCGCTTTTTTTCGTTTCGTTTTGTTTCGTATTCTTCGATGTTGATGTTATTTTTTTCTTTTTCTTTTTTTTCTCTTTTCAATTCTACCATTTCCGGCGATGTTTTTTTTTTCATTATAATTTTGTATCTCTCTTATTTTTTTTTTCTGTTTTTGTTTTTGGTTAAGGTGTGTGAATGTCGTCGACACGTATTTATAATTTATATTTGTCGTTTCGATTCGATTCGGATATTTTCCGAAATGTGATTTGGTGGATTCTTTTGATGCGCACGGAATAAATGACGAACCATTTTCAATGAAATCAAATGTGATTTCGTTCAAGGTCTGCGTTTCTAAGTTTTCTCGTGCGTGCACGACTTACGATATATTTGGCCAATACAATAAACAACTTTATGGCCGGCACAAAGAGTTGAGATGTTTTTTTTTTCCTTGCTTTCGGTCTCGATTCGTGACTGCGTCGCATTTTTTCCAAGCCATATTCAGTTCAGGCATGATGATATTTGAAATGGGTTTCGGTCTCATTGCAGATTGTCGCAGTGGGCATTTTTCGAATGAAATCATCTTTTTTTGAAGTCGAACCAACAACCACACCATGGACTTCAATATCGGTCTAATGTTTGCGTTGATTGTCACAATCGGTGCGTTACCAACCGAAATCCCCACTTTGGATTCGACAACGCCAACAGATGTTCCTGAAAAGCTAGCAGGTAATAACAGTCGGAGACACATTTTTTTTGTTGTCATGCATGTCATGTGTCACATGTGTGGAGAACGACTGCAATATACAATGCCGATGTTCTTCTTGCCGTAGACATCGATACAACAAGCCAATATGCGAGCGAGCGTCCGGATATCGATGATGCGATAAGCCTCGGCGAAAAAACCGACGAAGAGGAAATTAAAGATTATTTGGACATCCCTGACGAATCCAATAACCGAACAAATGAGGACCACTTTGAATCGTCAACTGATGTAATTTGACTGCGGTGATGTCACTCGTAATACGAAACTGATTTTAAAATAGCAATTCTCTCAGGTCATTAATAACAGCGTAACAACGTCGGTGATTGAAACACTGAGTGAAATCCAACCGAAACATGTTGCACCGGAAGACACACCGGAACCGGAGCAGCAAGAACCACCGAGATTTTTACATCCCGATCAGCAAACGCGGTTGATTGCCAAGCCATCCGGAAACATGGCTAGGATTCGGTGTGCGGCTGCGGGTAAGGCGCTAATCACCTCGACCAGTGGATCGGTCTAACGCACAGCATGACTTTGACAGGTTACCCAGAGCCGAATATTACCTGGACCAAAGACGGTGGCACGATAAATCGCAGCATGGGCCAAGTGCATCTCAGGAAATGGGCCATCATTTTGGAGGACTTGGTGCCGAAGGACTCTGGCGTCTACGCGTGCCACGTCTGTAACTTCAAATGCATTAGCTTCTCAACGCGACTTGAAGTGAAAGGTAAGCTGAAGCTTTCGGTAATCATTCCAACATTTCCAGTTTGGTGGAAAGGATGCTTTATCGCTTGCGACCAATCAAAGCGCATCAAACATTCATTCATTTTTCGCATTTCAACATTTCAACAACGTTTCTCTTTGTTCAATCGAATGCACGTTGATAATCGAACTCAGATCGATTTCCTGCTCGGCCTTACATTCTCGAAGGCTATCCCATCAATTCGACGGTGGTTGTAAATTCAACTGTAAAATTCACTTGTCCTACGATCACGGACATTGCCGCGCATTTCACTTGGGCGAAGTATCGGGCTGTTAACGATACCGATGGAAACACTAGCCCCGTTACCAATAAACTGGAGGTATTTGGTTTGGAATTCTGGTCAGCGGGTTATTTACTCTGGTGGCGGACAGCGTATCCCTTCGCCCTTTGGCATCGTCTCTTTGGTGGCAGTGGTTTTGGGTTGCTCTTAGGTTCTTCCTTCTCAAAAACTCGATATATTTTCCAGAATGAAAACGAATTTTATAAAAAAAAACAACAAACAAAATTACTTTGCAGACAGAGTGAATCACAAGCCGATTATTGAGAACAAGCCTCAAAATCAAACGTTAACAATCGGCACGAACGCAACACTCAAATGTAAAGTTCTATCCGATTTGCATTTGCATATCCAATGGGTATTCGGTACTTGTAATAACTGCTCGCAGCAAGTAATCTTAAAGGTGATGGATTCGGAACAGAATACTTTCAAATGCATGCGATCGTTTGTTTACTAAAAAAAACACACAGAAAATAACGCACGGTAGAATGTAAGCGCTAACGACATGATGCAGTTTTTAGAATCAACTCGAAACATTTAACACATTCGTTGAGTTGGCGTAGAGCGTTAACCAGAGGCATGTCTGCTAAACAGCATTTTGGGTGCATGCAAACATTCTCGAAAATGCGGTTGCTGACTTTCCATTCACTGACAGACTGATCCCGATAAGCCCGATGAGATCGAATTGAGGAATGTCAGCCACAAAGACGAAGGATGGTACACGTGCATTGCGGCCAACAGTCTGGGCACGTCAGCAGCGAGTGCCTACTTGCATGTGGTCGACGGTGAGCGACAACATTCCCAAGCTGAAAAATCCCCAAAACCGATCAGTTCCCTCCTTCATTCAAACAGACTTGGAATTACCGGCTGATCAGCCGACCTTCGTCAGTGAAGTGCATCCGACCGTTTTGAACACATTCGTCATTTTGATGGGAACCCTCTTCATCCTCGCAATCGGAATAGTCTTCGTTGTCTTTAAAAAATTGAAATATGAAAAGCTGCAGAAGCATCGCGCCATGGAGCGGGTGCACCAATGGACCAAAAAGGTCATCATTTTGAAACCGAACGCAGACGAAGTGGACGGCGCCACATTGCAAATGCCCACGATTCGCATCGAAAAGCAACGCACGACGCTCATCCAGGATCCATCATCGAATGATCAATCGATTTTCAATGAATACGAATTCCCATTGGATTCGAATTGGGAATTCCCGCGACGTCAACTCAGTCTTGGACCGACACTTGGTGAAGGTGCCTTCGGGCGTGTAGTCATGGCCGAGGCACATGGTTTGGTTAAAAGCTCCGAAGACTTGATTGTCGCCGTGAAAATGGTGAAAGAAGGTCACACCGATTCCGATATGACGAGTCTCGTTCGCGAAATGGAGGTCATGAAAATGATCGGAAAACACATCAACATCATCAATTTGCTTGGTTGCTGCAGTCAGGACGGCCCGCTGTATGTCATTGTTGAATTTGCGCCGCATGGAAACTTGAAAGATTTCCTCAAGAAGAGCCTCGCGATGGCCGAATACAATTCATTGAACACGCAAAGAATTTTAACACAAAATGATTTGACTTCGTTCGCGTTCCAAGTCGCCAGAGGAATGGAGTATCTCGCCTCCAGACGCGTGAGTATTTGAGACGAGGAGGTGGTCACTTGCAACTCACTGATTATTCCTTACCCACAGTGCATTCATCGCGATTTGGCAGCACGGAATGTCCTGGTGTGCGATGACTTCATTGTGAAAATAGCGGACTTCGGGCTGGCAAGAGACTTACAAGAATCGGAATATTATCGAAAATGTACAAATGGTCGCCTTCCCATCAAATGGATGGCACCTGAATCGCTCAGAGATAAGTTCTACGACAGTCAAAGTGATGTGTAAGTTGCGATGCGTTAGTCGATCGTTATTTGGCGTCTCACGTGAACGTTTCTCTTTCAGATGGTCCTACGGAGTGTTGTTGTGGGAAATAATGACGTACGGCGATCAACCGTATCCTCAAATTTACTCGTCCGAGCATCTCTACGACTTCCTGAAGGAGGGTCATCGAATGGACAGACCGCAGAATTGTCCAATGAACATGTAAGCATCCACTTAGCCATTTGCCCGAGGGCCGACCGATCCTCATGCTGGATATTCCTCTTGTCTCCGCAGATACATTTTGATGCGCCAATGTTGGAATTGGAATCCAAATGCGCGTCCCACATTCGCCGAAATCGTCGACAATTTGGACAAAGTATTGAGTTCCACAACCCCCGGCGAATATTTAGAATTAGAAAATGTGCCATTTCTAGACGAACACCAATACGAACACAGTGACGACGAAGAGTTCAGTGTGACGACATATCAGCCGATTCATTACGGTTGATTCGATTATGACGAATCAGTGAACGAACTCGTATTAAATTGAGTGAAGTGAAAAGTATTAAATTGAAAAATTATGTTTAGTTTTTTCTTCTTCTTCTTATTTTAAAAGCAGCAACTGTGTTGAAAGTGACACACGTTTATTATGCTTTATTGAAGTGCAAATTGCGGCCACTCCGAGTGGTCCAGTGGTTTTCAAGGTGCAATAATGAACCGAAGAGCATCCATTTCGGAGTAGAACAGTGCATCACTAAGAGAATGGGTGTTGAGAAAGAAAAACTAATTTGAGTGTTTGTGTGTGTGTGTGCGTGGAATGGATGCATCAAGAAATAAACCAAAATCGGCTGCAATGAATGGAAACAGCAAATAGTTAACTCTTTCGAAATGAATGGTCCGAATCTTCGAGTCATCAATGCGGTTGTACGAAACAAAGTCACAAACAAAATGCTCAATTTAACCATTGTAGAAGTGTATAACTGTCTCTAAATAGCCTTAAGTGAATAAGTAATCGTATAAGTTATCATTTAATTAAAGTGCTGGACGAAGAAATATGATGTTTGTTTTGCAACGTGTGAATTGAATACTATGCGGTCATATTTATTAATGTTTGTCTGATGCTCCATGTGGAATCACGCATAAATTATGTTTTGATGTGCTGCATCGTCGTTAAAATGTTAATCCCAAAAAAAAAAAAATGGAATGTCAATCGTCAACAATGCTCAAGTGCCCTCGAATGAACAATCGAATTGCGTCAAGAGCGCGGAGCACGCGAAATCAAAAAGAAAGAACGCGTCAGCGATCATCCCAATCGAAGTCGAGACATCAGTTTTTCATCAGCAAACTCAAGCCGTTCTTTTTCGGGAAAAATATTTATTTATTCGCTTTAAGATTTTAACAAAAACAAAGAAATGATGAAAAGAAATAAAGAATCAAAGATAATTATCAATGGTTTGATTTTAATTGCGCAGCTTTTGCATTTGCGGAGCGGACAGCTTCACTTTGCCGGGCATGTTTCGAGCCGCCAAATCGTGTTTGATGGACTTGAGCAGGTCCTTCTCTTGTTGCGAGCAGGATCTCTCTTTCAAAAACATTGCCAAGGCGGTCTTGGCTGTCTTTCCGCGGCGACCGGTGCCTGGTGTGAGTTTGACCTTGTGCCTGCAAAGGAGGAACGTGATAAGTATTTCGTGTGCCAGGACTCTTCTTCCAATTGAAACTTACTTGTAATTCTGCAAGGCATTGTACGGAGCCACGACCGGCATTGCAAAGAGGAGTTCATCGTCCTCATGGGGACATCCAGTCAATGAGTTGAGGTTGTCATCGTCTTCTTTGTCGGCAGTGTCATCATCCTCACCGCCATCGGCTTCTTGTTCGGCTTGTTTTTTCAGTTGGTTTTCTCGTTGACGTTTCTCGGCCAGTGCTCTTTTCTCTTCTGGGGTTCTCTTAATTTCGCCTTCTCCATCAGTTCTACCATCCTTTCCAGCGGGTTTCTTCGTTCCGGCCGACTTCAAAATTTCCATTCGCATCAACTTCTCCTCGTCATCCTGATCCTTGTATTTCTCCTTGATTTTCTTCAATTTGCTCTTTTGACCACGTTTCAGTTGTTTCTGTTGGTTTCCTTTGCCAGAATTCTCCTCGTTCTGATCATCGTCATCATCGTCGGCCTTTTTGTTGATCTTTTGAGGCTGCACTGGTTGTTGCTTCTTTTTGCCGTCGAACTTACTCCTCTTCTTTTGAATTTCTCGATTTTTACGTGGCATTTGCTGGGCAGATGCATGAATGATGCCAGTTTCTTCATCCGAGGCCACCTCCGGCTTTCCTTCGGAAGACAAATTGCTGATTGTGCTGGTTTGAGTAGTGAGTTTGGGGACGCTGACATGCGTGTCGGGGAATTCGTTTAGTTTCTCATCGTCTTCCTCGGTTTTCACCGCCGTTTCAGTCTCAGCCGGTTTTTCTTCGTCATCCTCTCCGTCATCTTCAACTTCGATTTCCACATCCTTCTCCTCCTCGATGGCCGCCATTGAACTACTAGCACTGGTGAAATCTCTGTCGAACGTCCGAACACTGCGCTCGTCCGCATGGCGAGGAATGGAGCTCTCCTCCAGTTTGTACATGACGCTCAAACCCAAAATCAAATGACAGGGCGGGAGGAAGTTCTTTTTGCCGCGAATCATGAAACTGCCGGTGCCCAGGTATTCACCAGTCGGGGCGGTTTTGTTGACTTGACCGGCCCTCACCCAGTAGGCACTGGTGGTCACCTTGGCATCCCAGGCAACGCTGTAAGAAATAGCCATTGCGCCCGCCTCCAGCAGCGTCTTTGGTGGAGGAATCGACGCAGGATCCTCCTGACTGCCCATGAATGGGTTCCGAATGACAATACTGGACGCACCTTGAATGTCAGCGTGCACGTAAATGTCGTTCGGGCGCAAATAACGTTTCACGATCAACTCGTTCTGCTGCTGGTCTCGCCCACCGATCACCAGATAGTTCTCCGATGTGATGAACCAGTAGAACTTCTCAAACCAAAACACCTTCCGAGCCTTGACAATATTCGATATTGTGCGCACCTCCTTCAAATGTGCTTTGGTTAATTTCTCAGCATTTTTCAAGGCTTTTGCCGAAGATTTGACGGTTCTGTCTTCCTTCTGAGCGGCACTGCGTTTTTGATCATAAAAGCGTGTGGCATTCGCATAGGCGGAAAGGTCCAAATCGATGTCAACGACCATCGACGGAATCACATTCTCCTCGTTGCCGGCGATCATCTCTTCAGCAGCGTATGGATCCATCAAGAACATGGCCACGTGATTCGACTCCAATTTCAGTTGATTGATGGACTTGGCCACTGCATCACCATTCCTTTGCGCCATTTTGACGAACTCACCGATATCGCTCCACGACATCTGATTGGCGATCAAATTGCGCAGTGTCACCAACACGCTGGTCACCAATTCCTGATTTCTGGTGATCAATTCGGCTCTCTGTCTGTTCAGCACCTGCACCTTGTTCAGGTCGTCCAAACGTTTCTCGTGATCTTTTTTCACATTCGATAACTTTTTGAGTGCCTCAACCTCTTGAGCGAATGTCTTCATGTCGATCTTCTGGCTGATCAACGTCGAGTAGAATACATCGACGGCTGTGTCGAACGTCGTGAATTCTTTGTACTTCATATCTTGATATTGCACAAACAAAATCGGATGATACTCAATGTTGTGGAGAAACTCTTCGGGTTCACCGCCCTCAGTAGTCGCTGGCTTCAATTCACTCTTCTGAATGATGAAGCCGTGTGGCTCGTCAACGGGTCGAGCATCATTCCTCATGATTGCATCAGCCTCATTCAGAGCATTAGTCAATGCCTCGAGATCATTTTCAGGATCGAAGAATCTGCCTCGGCCTTCAGCGCCCTTCTGCTTGCGACCCTTTTTCCCCGTTGGGACTTCCTCGACCACAGCCTCTGTCGCATCACCCGTCTCCTTTTTCCGTAACTTGCATTCAAGCAGGTTATATTTAGTTAGAATATGTGTCAGCACGGACGGACCGCAATCTGGAAGAAAGTTATCGCTCAACAACTGATTCGTACTGCACCGTTAACCTTCGTCGCATATTTACCAAGAAGTACGTTGAGTATCCGTTTCAGGGTGTCTTCCGATTTGATATTGTCCATTGCCGCTGTGACAACATCAATGCTGGATCGGTCTGTGACGCGGGCCCGAGACTCGGGATACTTTTCCCTAACCACAAATTTCACCGTGTCATCTTCCGTGTGGGGTCGCAGCACATTCAGAATGGTCATCTCCCAATCGCACAACAGAATGTTACCTCGATCGTACAGTTCCAAAATCAAGTGGTAGGATGCCTCACCAATACCAAATTGGAAGTCAATGATACGATCGGTGCCCATTTGACGCAAACATTCCAACCGTTTGTTCTTCAAATGCTTGCGCATTTTCATTGTGAACCCAGACGGCGATGGATTTTTGGGCCATTCGAATGACGTTGCATGAAATCGAATGCCAGACTCGAGCAAAAGGGTCTCTTTGCAGTCTTTCTCTTGGAACTTAATCAAGTAGGTCTTGTTGTCGATGTCGTAAATTTGATTGACGCGCATTCCAACCAACCTGCAATTGACGTTTTTAGAATCATCCCGTGCGGGAATTTCACCATAATTTGCAATTGAACGTACCTTTGCAGTTCAGCTGTGATGCACACAATATCGTAGCTATTGAAGCGACTCTTCATTTTGATTTCGTTTTCGCTAGACACTTAACACAGATACAAGAGGGTGAATTCGCATTCCAACGGAGCCTAGACTGAATTTTTACTTTTTACTTTCGTTTCTTGATTTTCTTGAATTCACAATTGATTTCTTCTCAGCTGCAAATCAAACCCGAAATTGCGATAAACTTGCGTTCGAAGCAAATATATATAGTAATGACATGACACATGTGTTGTTCACAGAAATGTTGTGACATGTGTAGAGGGCTGTGGACTGTGTGGAACGTGTGGATCTCAATTCGAATTTTGGATCGTGAGTCTTCGTTAAATGAATTAATACAAGATATTTATTACTGTTATTCATACTATTATTTATTATTATTATTTATTATTATTATTCTTTTTATTATTTTTCATTTCCAACTAAGCCGTTGGCAAAATAGAAATTATTCGATTGTTTTCTGAAAACTCAGGTTGGGCTTGACCTTATCAATTAATGTACAGCATTCGATTATGTATTTACAGGAGTGGGTTACTGGGCAGCTGACTTTCATTCAACGTGCATTTCAAACTGTTCGATCTCGGCGAAATGGGCATTTCCCGCCTCATAGAACTTCTTCAATTCTCCTTCCTGCAACGAAACGCAATGAATTAAAATCAAATGTGTCGGCCCAGCCAGAAATGGAAACTCACTCTAGCCTTTTCCAGTGCGGTCTTCTTCTTTTTGGGAGGTGAAACATACTCCGCCTCATCGCCATCGTTAAAGCCATCAACATTTTTCGGCTTACGTTTTCTTGCGTAACTCTTCGGCTTGGCGGCTACCACGTCGAAGATCACAGGGGAGAGGGATGTATGTGACTTTTGAAGAGAGAGATTTTCATCATCGAAAATATTCGTCGCCTCCAATGCTCTTGCGATATTGATCTTTGGTTGCGGCACTTCGACATCAGTGATTGAATCGCTGTCGGAATCCAATCTCTGGGCCGCTCGAAATGACTCGCGAATATCCCGGGACCGATTCACCTGATCCTTGTACAGCGACGAAGAAGATGTCGCCACTTTTTGTGTGCTTTCGGCGGCCGGTTTTGTAATGGGTTTGTTCTTTAGGTATTTTCTCAAGCCTGCCCGCACTTCTGCGGTGCTTTGGAGGACCACCGGGCGAGAGGGTTCCGCAATATCGGTCTCACTGTCCCAATCCTCGTCAAAGCCAAATCCATGGGCGATTTCATCTTCGATTGTCATTGGATTGGCCGCAGGTGGCTCCATCGAAGATAAATAAGGTGATCTCTCTGACAGAATTGAAGCCATTATGATGTTCTTCTTGAAACGTGGATCTTCCAATAACGTTCTCGGCGGCAATCTCGTTGGTCCTGCTAACACAGGAGCTACAGTCTGTTTTTTCTCGCCCAACGATGGACCGTTGAACGGAGCCACTTTGTTATTGTCGTTCATCTGAAAAAGGAGGTCGATGAAAATTCGCGTCGAATCGACAAACAGTTATAGCGACTTACGATATTCTTCAAGGGGCTGCGATAGCTCGCTCGCTGGATGGGCGCCTTGCGCGGTGAAACCTCATTGTTTTCATTGTTTTCATCTTGAAGCTCAATGAAGCTTTCGACATTGTTGGAAATATCCGGCGAATTGGACATAATGCTGCAATGATTCACAAACGTCTTCGGTGGCGAGTTGGCGTACATTTCCGAAAATCGGATGGCTTTTGGGCGCAGCGGGACATTTGCATTGCGACGACCAACAGTTGGTATTTTGGTTATGTCCAGTGTGGACGGTGCCTGGAGCGTTGTCTTTCGTTGCTTCGCTTTCTCCGTTGGCACGATTGGTGTCGAAGAAGTTTTCGGTACGAAGATGCTCGTTTCACTGGGGAGCCGGTGATCCTCGGCCGGGATTGGCACAGTTGTGTCATCAGAAAGCTCACTGATGACGACTGATTCGTTTGATGGCTGTGCAGCATCAATTCCTTTCGACTTTGCAGGTTCATTACAAATTGTAGGAGATATGGCTGCCTCGGGACTCGCGTTGAAATCATCATCAACATTTCCCGCCAAGTTATCATTAACTTCTACCAAAGCTGGCTCCACAATTTCGACCGTTTTCTGGCTTCTTTCGAGCTTCTTGGCTTCTCGCTTCAGGACTCTTCGTCGCAAGTCAACCTTTGCTTTTGTCTTAACCACACCGCCTTTTGTGGTTTTGGTCTTCTTAACCAATTTAATTTTCTTTTCTTTCAACAATTTCTCAATCAATTCTTGATCTGACTCACTGTTCTGTATATCTGTGTCGGCGGAATCAGCATCAAAATCATAGATGCTGCCTTTTGCGGCATCGCGGATCAAACGCACAGAACATCGTTTCAATTGGAAATTTTGAGCCAAATCTGACGTGCCAGCCGCACTCGATTTGCTTGTTGTGGATTGTTCCGTTGCACTTTTGTTCCCATTGTGATCCAGAGTGAGGTTATGCGGTGACTGATTGGCGGGTGTTTGCGTTCTCGAGCGAGTCGAAACCCGTTCACGTGTGCGAATTTCAGGGCTTTCCTGCACCGTCGCATTTACTTCTTTTGATTTTTCGGCTGCCTCTCGGCTTTTGTTCATTCTCGCTTTTGGCGGCTGCCTTTTGGCGGGGCTGCTGTTATTGTTTGCTTTGGAATTTTTCATTGCGGCGGTTCGCGTCGCACGCATTCTGTACCAGACAACGCTTTTAAACTGTTAACTTTAATTACATTCGAATTAGATTTTGTTTCGACGACAATAAATTACAAATAACGGAACACAAAGCGATATTACGTATTGGCTTACAATTGGAGATGCAAACAATGAAATTTATGACAATTTTTCCATAAAAATAAAATAAGAAATTAATGGCCGACAGCGTCCACATTCACGTGAATTGTGACACATCGTGTTCGTGAAATTCAGACTGGCGTCATCTGCGCCATCTAGTGAGTCGATTCGTCCCATGCTCAGTGGTATCGAATCGTACGTCGAATGTTGATGGAACTCGCCTGGTGGACGGCCAGTGATTGGATGGATATTATATTATTATCGAGAATTAACTGTGTGAATTAGGAGATCATTCATGGATTTGAATACCGTTGCTTGTGGATCAAGGCAGGAAATCACACTCTGTGATGATGATGATGTCCACGAAGAGTTGAACATTTCTCTAATTCACAAAATGCGATTCTAACAACCATCCACACAGACCCATCAACCAACGTCAACGCAGAAAATGAGCATCAAACCGCCCAAAAATTTCAATTATGAATACAATTTCCTGTCATCCACTCCATACTTCCCATCGCCAAGCGATTTCTAATGGTAAAATATCGAAATAAATCTGAAAGCAAAACGATGATTGTGCCGTGCCGGGTGCCAGCAGCAAACAGCGAAATATAAAATGGAACTTTAAAATAACAGCGGAAAAGTGGGCGGGGCCCTGAAACGGCATTGAACGTCAATTCTAAAATGAAACAGGCGTGGTCCAACACGAGTCGCATGAGAGCAGTTCGGATGCAAGAAATTTGGCGTGATTTGTTTGGAGATTGGATTCAAGCGTTCCATCGACTGAGAAACGTGTCAGACGAAGTCAACCTTGGGCGGGTTTATTTATGTTTGCGATGTCAACTGAATCGAGTAATGAGCATATATTTAAGTGACTCGTGTCAATAGGCGATAAAGTGTTGCGGCTTTGTCTTTCGTTCACCGGGCTCGCTTCGGAATCAATTAGTTCTATGATGTTTGAGTGGCTTCGCCGCGGTCTGGGAGGGAAGCTACAATCATCTCCTCCAGCACGAGCCATTTCATTGTGGCGATCCATGCGCTTTGGAGTGTTTCTCCCAGAAATGTCACTCAAATCACAGCCGACTCGACCAACGGAATCAGATCGAAATAAAATAGAATTCAAAAATCATTCGATTTCTCGGCCAATTCAAGGGCAGCAGAAGGCCACTATCAGAAATGCCATATGCGCCAACCACCGCAACAGAGAAAATGAACTCTAAATTAACTCTAAATTCGATTAGTAAAAATCAAAATGGAATTACTTGTAAAACTGAATGAATTATCGTCCAGCAAGCCCATGGAAAAATATCGAAATCAAATATGCCGAATGCACAACATGCATTCAGAAATAGAATGAAACCGACGAAATTATGTAATTATATTTGCCACCATTTATTTATTTATTGCACAGTTAATATTTAACTATTTTTTCTTGGTTTTTTTTTCGTTTTTTGTTTTTGTTTCGTTTCGTTTCGTTTTTGTCTCAATGCCTTTTTCCCGTTTTGTTTTTGTTTTTGTTATTGCTGTTGTTGCTCATTCATTTGGTATTGGCATTGCAGACAGTTTAGATATTTATTACTACTGTTGTCGGTAAATCCTATTTATGTTCTGATATATAATAATGACGCGGCATATAC
>JANSTV010051171.1:0-27083 GCA_027564135.1 Lestremia cinerea
TAATCGTGGTTAATCGTGGAGTGTCGATCGTGATCTGCCTGTGTGATAATAGTTTATGTTCCGATCATTGATCGACATTCCACTTCAACTTTTGTTTCTTGTTGGACATTTTCATTCATCCTTCCGATGAATGTCCGTGTAAGATTAGAATTACAAAAACAAAATTGCCCAATCGAAAATTCATCAGGTTGGAAGGTGGCGAAGGTAGCAGAAATGGTTTTTTCGGATAGCAATTCTGGAAGAGCGCTTTATGAGCAGTGCCACTATGTTCAATAAGTTCCAGTCTGGCGGATTTTTGTGTGGGAAATTTTCCAAACATTCCCAATGGGAATGTCCAATAGTTGTTTGTTGCAGAAACATATATTGCCATAGAGATATGTCGTGTACCCCACTGTTCATAATAATATTTGTTTTTTTTTTATTTATTTATACATAATTTGTACTGGAAAAAATACAAAAATAATAATAAAGAAAAAGAAATAATAAAATAAAAGAAATTGAAAAGAAAATGAATTAAGTGAAAAAATAAAATGAAATAAGAGCAAAAAATTTGGAAGAAATCTACATAAAGGAAAACTACCTCAATAAATTAATAATTATATATTTCATCGAGTTATTATCAAATCAATTTTTTCTGTCCAAAGATGGAACTGTTATCAATAATCGTAAATTACCCAACATTCGGCTATTCATTTGGTGCATTTGCGGGCAAATGCGAAACAGAAATCGATCAATTCAATTTCGTTCCATTTCAATTGTTTTCAATGAAATGGCTTTGACAATTGCCAACAAATGTCACCAAAGCTATGCTGTTTGTCCACAATTGCTTCAAGATTTCATAGTAAATTCGTTAATGATTATTTTTAGTTTCGGAAAAATCCCGTAAAAGGCTATCCTTTTTTCTTGCAAAAAATTATGCAAAATCAAATCAGTTCTGAGAAAAGATGAAGAGAATGAAAAATATAAACAAAAAATAAAATATTAAAATTCAAATCGAATAATTAAAAAAAAAACAGAAAAAAGAATTATATAATTAATATCCATTGTATATTAATTTAATTTAATTTTCGAAATAAAATTAAAGTTTTTTTTTGAACAGTTTTCTCGTTTTATTGCATTTTTCCCCCAGGGGGGACGATGAAGAAAAAAATCATAAGCCAAACGTCAATAGCCTCAGTCGCTGTCCTCCTACAAATCTCCAAACGGAAAAACTGCAGACGTCGTCATTTCAAACCAACCGAGAAATGCGTCGTTTACCGCGTTCAACAGGAGAAATCTGTTTCGTTGCGAATGACCTCATCACCGGCATATCACTTATGACGCAATACAAAAATTTATTTTTGTGGAGCGTTTGCATTTAGGTGGACCTCAACAGCAACAGCACTGTTGTTCGTGTGTGAGTGATTGCGTCGTTGTCTATGATTCTCCATGCCTTCTATTTATTTCGTGTGTGCGCTTCGCTGTATCTGTTGCTTGAAAGTCGCTTCAGTTCTTGACGAGAATCGTGCGAATCGGTCGCTCTTGAATAAAGTTGGTAAGTAACATTGGTTATTGACCACTACTGTTTTCGCTGAAAGGGCATATTTTGAGGGCCAACTGAATTGTTTTCGAAGTGGTGCATTTCTTCCGCTGCAACAAAGGCAGAAAACGTTAAAATTCTCAATTTATTTTTTTCATCTCCAAACAGTCGAAAACCGAATAAGAGTCGATTAAGATCTACAACGAATTGTGATGGAGATAATAATAACAATAATAATATAGTCGAAATCGCACAGCGAGCATTATCGAATGTTATTCAATGTCATGGCGATAACACGTGATTGCGTTATGTCAATTCAAAAATAAACAAACATTCGCGTGGTATCGTATATAACATGTGCTCTACCGGTTTTATGGTTCCATATCACTGTTCGTACGAATTCTGTTGACTGCTTGGTCGTGACCGGCGACTCGATCAAATGAACATCACGACCGAGAATATTTCGGCTTGCGTTGCCAATTTGAACGCGCTCAGTGATCACATCGATATCAGCGATCCATTCACCATCTCCGTGCACTTTCAAGTTGCTTCAGTATTTCGATTGACAACCCGTTATCAATCGATCGGGTTGGAATAATTTGAATTGAATCGAGAAAATGCGCGCACTAATCGCAATTTCAATTTGATTTGTTGTTATTCGAATGTGTTGTTTATCAACGTTTTAATTGTTGTTTTGCCTCCACAGCAGTTGATTGGTGAAACTGGAAGTTAATTAGTCTCGTCAGCTGTCGGAAAAGGACGACTCAGGTCTTATCTGGGATTGTGATTTGTAGTGACATCAAAATGGTTATAAGTTCCTTGGAATTGCGGGATGGAGTGTTGACACTCCTTGCGGTGGGAGCATTTTACATGGTGTATCAGTGTGTGATCAAATCGTGGACGTATTTCGATGAGCGCGGTGTGAGATCCTCCCGCGGACTACCGCTCTTCGGAACAATGTTTCGAGCGACACTTTCGTTGGAAGCGTTCGCGTATTCACTCCAACGGGAATACAATCGCTTTCGAACTGAACGTTTCTTTGGCATCTACGACATCCTAGGCAAACCATCCTACGTCATCCGGGATCCGGACTTGGTCAAACAAATCACTGTTTCCGATTTCGATCATTTCGTTAATTCGCGTTCCGAATCCGATACCAACTTGGACGCGATGCAGGGCAGATCTCTGCCAGCACTGAGAGGTCAAAACTGGGAAAATACCCGAACCTCCATCAGTCCAGTGTTCACCGTCAGCAAATTGCGTTTGATGTTTGGTTTGATGGTGGATTGTTCGGAAGATTTCGTTGCCGTTCTCGAGGAACACATTGACCATTCATCGATGTTCGATGCCAAGAAGCTGTTCCAGAAATATGCAAATGATATCATTGCGACGTGTGTCTTCGGCACCAAACTGAATTCAGTTCGAGATCCTTGCAATGAATTCCATCGAAATGCTCTGGGCTTAACTCAGAAGGGTGTCTTCTCTGGACTCACACATCAGTTGGCCAAGGTGTGCCCTCGTCTGGTGAAGCTGCTCAATTTGAACGTGAATGAGACACAAAGAGATTTCTTCCGAGAGATAGCTTTGGGCAAAATGAAAGAGCGAAGAGAAAAGAAAATCATTCGGAACGACATGATTGATTTGCTGGTGCAACTGAGAGAAGGCCAACTGCCCAGGGAAGATATTGAAGAAGACGACGATATTGGCTTCGCCACAGTGCACGAGGCGCATATCAAATCCGATGGAATCGGTAAGGAAGTTCAGCCCGTGCTTGGGTGAACTCGAGATTAATTTCAAGGCTTTTCTCGTTTAGATTGGACCGATGATGATCTTGTGGCGCAATGTTTAATTTTCTTCGAGGCTGGCTTCGACAGCGTCGCAACCACTTTATCGTTCATGGTGCATGAGTTGGCCATCAATCCAGATATTCAGCAGAGGCTTTATCGAGAGGTTGAAACGATTGAGAAGGAGCTTCATGGTAGACCATTCGATTATGACTGTTTGCGCAAGATGAAATATCTGGATTGCGTCTTCTCGGAAACGATACGACGATGGAGCCCTCATGCCGTGAATGAGCGTTTCGCCAGCAAAGACTACGTCATTGAAAACAATGACGGCACTAAAGTCCATTTGAATGCCGGCGATAGTGTCAAGTTGCCCGTGTATGCCCTGCAAATGGACGAGCAACACTTTCCAAATCCCGAGAAATTCAATCCAGAACGATTTGACGATGCGCAAAAGAGGTCGATTCATCCAGGCGCTTATCTACCTTTCGGCATTGGACCACGTAAGTTTCATTCAACACAAACTCTGTTGTTCGTTCGAATCGGCATTGATAATGATGTTATCTCCGATTACAGGGGCTTGTATCGCTTCGCGATTTGCCATCATGGAAGCCAAATCAATTGCATATCATCTTCTGTCCAAATTCACAATCGACAAATGCGAGCGAACGCAAGATCCGCTGTGTCTGAAAGCGGGCCCGATGGAAATGGATGCGGAATATGGGTTTTGGATTAGACTTCGGAAACGCCATTGACCTAGTCAGCGACATGCCTCAACCAAAAATTATTTTCTTTTTTATCATTATTGATTAGTTGATTTCCTTTAAAAAATATATATACGTTTATTCGATCAAAATCTCTTGGCTCTCTTGTGGCACACTCTCGCTCTCTTGGCTCCTTCTCATATACCTCTCTACTGAATGCAAATATTATTTTCATATTTTCAATCTTTTCACGGAACAATTTTACTGCGTTTCGCAGAACGTAATCAAGTACAGCCAACATTGACTTGAACGATTTGAGCTGTGAAAACGACGTAGGCAAGAGAGGAGAAGTTCATGATTCTCCACGGCGAATTGTTGTTCTGGAAATATTGTTTACTTTTTCAGATAATTTTTTTCCAATCAAGCAGTGACCCAAGCGAACGTTCATCACAAACTGACGATTTCTCAAAGTAGCTATCGCTTTTAAAGCCCATCAGTGAGAAAGCAGCTACTCTCATTCGAAATTTACGCCCCACCCCTTTTCAAATCGTTCGGTCGCAAGCGTATCTCTATAAATAGCCTGCGACGATTTCGAGTCACTCAAATCACTTTGGTTATTCTGTTTGATTGTTTTTGTGAATTAAATTTCTATCCAAATAAATATCTTGAAATGTCTGGTCGCGGCGGTGGAAGAAAGAAGTTTCAGCGAAAAACCCGTTCGGCTCGTGCTGGCCTGCAATTTCCAGTGAGTCGCGTTCAACGCCTGTTGCGTAAAGGCAATTATGCGCAACGCATTGGAGCTGGCGCGTCAGTCTATTTGGCCGCAGTGATGGAATACTTGGCTGCTGAAGTTTTGGAGCTGGGTGGCAACGCAGCTCAACAAAACAATAGAAGACGAATCAACCCGCGCCATTTACAGTTGGCTATTCGAAATGACGTGGAATTGAGCATTCTGCTGGAAGGTGTGACGATTTCTCAAGGCGGTGTAGTACCGAACATTCTTGATGCTCTTCTGCCCAAGCGGACAGAAGCCAAAGGCCAGAAGGAAAGCGAACAATATTGAGTATTGAGGACAAAAATGTCGTTTCAGCGACTTCGAAAATGATGATAAAGTCCTTCTCAGGACTACCAAATTGTTGAAATTATAAAGATTTGTTTTTTGAAATTTTCAAATGAGTGAAGTTGAAAGGCAACGAGAATTAATGAGCCGTTTGTTGGTCTAGCATGAAGCAACATAACGGGACATATTTTTCGAAAAGAATATCATTTCACTGTTTTCGTTGGAGTAGTCCCCACCTTCAATAGACGATGCGACAGAAAGGGAGGGAGAATGTGCTGAGACGAACATCGTTTCTGCCAGAGGTGAAATGCAACGCACGAAATTCACCCAAACACATTTTGCTTTGTAATTTGTGCATGAATTTTGAACGTGGCCGATTTGAGCACCATCGCAAAAAGGAACGGACGTTTGCCCACAGAAATGACGAGCAAACCGAGCTACGGAGCATGTTGATTTGCATCTTCACATAACGGTTAAATGCAATGGCAGCAGCAAACAGTTACTCCGACCTGAATGTGGTTTTATTTTTGTTGCGAAAACAGATTGGACAAAGTCAACATTCAGAAAATGACGTTTGTTTTCTCAAAAGTTTCGCATTTGCCATCGAAAGACAGTTTTCACTTCTGGTTTTCTGTTTACTTTAGAACACACATTTCGCGATGGCGTCGAAACATCGTCACACTGAATCGATGGTGGGATTGCGCTCGAAAAATCGACAATAAATATCGAATGAGTCGAATCAAATGATCAATCAGTGATTGGCGCTCGACGAAATGCAGTTTTTTCCTGTTTTGATGGCCTTAGGGGTCATTGAGTACTCCGCTAAGAGTGTCTTATGTGGTCTAACCACCGAAGAGTAAGCTGAAAAAACAGTAAAAACAAGACAAAACTGTTGATAATAAACATTTTCTCGTCGAATGCAGTCTCTCACCGGCGGAGAAGGCGTTGAAAGAAAAATTAGATTTTTGGCGTGAAACATTGGAAGAAGCTGCCAGTTCAAGTAGTGCTCCAGTTCAACGATCTTCACCTCGAGTACTAAGATTAGGAGCGGCGTCACAAAAAGAGGATAGCAATGCGCCCAATTTTACCGAAATAATAAATTCAGTTGGCACGCTGTATGACAACGCTGAGAAAAACGGCGTCTCAATGGAAACATATGTGTGGCAGATCTACGAGTTACTGCAAGATTCCAAAAAGACGATGAAAACCATTTCGATTTCCGCGAGATATGGCAAATTCATCAGAAGAATTGACTATTTGATGGATACAAAGGCACTGGAGTAATTTGAGAGTGATATCTAGCGATTGCAACAGCTCAGTATGCTTCATTTTCTAGAGTTGATGAGAGAATTCGACTTATCCCTGGGCAAATCGAGCAATGGCAGGGTAGTGACACGCCAGATGAAAACCTGACAGTCGCCATTGCTTCGGGCTGGCAATTCATTCGGAGTGAATTGAAACTGATAAAATACTATCAGTGAGTGGACCACCAACTCCGAGGAATTGCACGATCAATCAGCTTTCTAAATCCCGACAGACTTCAGCATTTTCATTTGTTGAAGCGGATTCACGACTTGATCGCAGCAACCGGAATTGGTATTAAGGCAGCTACAAACGAAGAAGAGAGGAATATTCAATTGATGCAACAAAGGTCCATAGAGTAAGTTGGGCACCGATTGGGTGACATCTTCAGTAATTTCCCCTTTTTTCGCCAGAATTGAGTCCAAGCAAGAGGCACTGCGAGGAATTCTTACCGACGACCTTGCTGTTGATTTTACTGCCAAAGAAGTGATGGCAAAATTGAGTAGAATTTCCCTACACTATTTAATTCTTCAAACATCTGTTGCGAATGAAATATTTGATTGGCAAATTTACGATTTAATTAAAAAATGGAGGCTTAGGAAACCAGAGGCATGCAGGGCACTCATTGTCAATGCAGTTGCGAGGAATGTTGAATTATCAATTCCAAAGAAGGCTAACCAGTAATTTGCAAAAGGGTTCGAACCATCTGAATAAACTCATACTTAATTTTGAGCAGGATTGATGTAAGCATTGAGTTTACCAAGGAGAACATTTCAAATTGGCAGAGTGCGGACAACCGAGATGATAAGCTCATACTTGAAATTGCTCTGAATTGGAGGAATATTCGAAGTAATTTGAAGATGATGCGGTACAAGTTGTGAGTATGTTGTTAGGCTTTTGGAGGATTCATTTGAAACAGCTGTCGATGATAGGTTGAAGAATCTCCAACAAGTTTTTTTCATTTATCGAACGATCGAGGAGGCCAATATGACATCAATTGTGTTTGACATTGGTGAAGCTTCAACTGAAGAACAAGAGGATTTTGACAGCATTGTGCGGACATTTGAAGAGTAAACTAGACTATAAGCCTCGTCCTGAGAGAATCCCTTACTATCAAATCTCCTCAGGACCAATACAGCTTTCAATGATGCCCTGGACACGCTCATAGTAGAGATTAGCCAAGATCCTTTACCCGAAACCATGGACCCTGCTAAATGGGCAGATTTTTTGAGATTGTGGGAAGAAGTCAAAAATTTTCCATTTACGTGAGTTCACGATGCACGCAAGCTAAGCGAATTATTTTGACAAATCCGTTACAGTCCGGAAACCAAATGGAAAATATTTGACGTTGTCAATCGCATCCCAGTGGTCGGCCTCCAACCACCCCGGGACTTGTATGTGAAAGGTTTTGGAGTTCCTTTCCAGAGGTAATATCTGCAATGCCTCGAATTTCAAATGATGATTGAGATGCGTTATTTGCAGATTGCCTGGACTCTTGCGAGAAATCGATGAGAAATTGTCACATAGTCCTGCATTAGACACTGCGTCATTGACCGCTGAGCTTATCCGGATTATAAGACATTGGATAAACCTTAAGGCACTGGCTTCGAAAAGGTCTGAGAGATCTTTGCGAGACATGAAAAATCCTGATGTGTTGAATATGCATTTGGACCGAATATTGAAGGCCCTGGACCCACCAGAATTCAAGAGCGATCAGGATTTAAAGGAATTCGCTGCGAGTCTTGTCAACATCAAGGAATTGACCGCGTTTGTACTCCACAACGTTTTTTATTCCGCTGTTTCACGGTTTACCACTTCATTCCAGTATCAAAACGTTACTGCCAGAAATCGAGCAGATCAACGACAATGACCCAGCATTAATTACGAAATTCTGTGCACTGATGGGGATTCTAGAGGGACTTGCAAAGGATGACGCTTTCAAAGTCGAGTATGTCCGGTCGAATGAGTGAAGGAAGGTCAAGTCACTAATATTCTTTCCAGCTCAATTTTCTTGCTCAATCAAATCAAATTGTACGAACTGGTTGGTCGTATGAAACGCATCATTTTTGACGAGGAGGCGACCCGGCAAATATCGGAAGCACGAAATGGAGCCGCTAAACTTTTGGGGATGATTTTCGCAAGAGTCCATCCGATAGCACTCAAGTAACAGCACCGATTCGGTTCTCGCTGCATCACATCTGCAATACATTTCGTACTAGCTTCCACAGCGACCTGCACTATAATATTGCTGTGCTCAAGGAAGAGTTCCGGTTACATCGTGAGGAGCATTCTGAGACCGCTCGTATTTACAGCCCTAAGGATTTGTCGAAATGGAAAGCGATTGTTTCTTTGCTTGAGACCGATCCGGGATTCACGTAATTGACTAGCAAACGCCCAATTGAAGACTCTTACAAAAAACTTGGCTTTAATTCAGTATGATGGAAGACGCTCTGATCGACCTGCGGGATGTTTACAATCAAATCGTGAATCCTCCAAGTTTATCCTCAGATGCCATGGGTTGGACCATGATTGTTGCTGACAATTTAGCTGTTCGCTTATTCGAAGCTACTGCCCGAATAAATATCGCGTTGGATAAGTGAATACCAATGAATGAAGCGAAAAATGACGGCGGGGATGCATAATGACAATTTATTGCTTCAGGTTCGGTGCCAAGAGCCCGTCGGAGATCTCTCTGGAAGAGTACACGGAGTTCCTTGGAGCCGTCGACTCGCTCGGATCATTCAAAACTCTGGCTGCCGCAGAAATTCTATTCGGACGAGCCGAGATTGTTCTGGCTGCCGATCAGGCAGTGAAACAGCATTCAACAGAGGTTAGCTTGCAGAAACGGAATCCGATTCTTTATGCTGAGTTGGAGAAAGCGATCCAACCATCCTCTCCAGCAACGGCTACAGCTTCATAAGCCCATGGAAATCATCTTGTTTCCTTTTTGTTTGAATAAATTGTATTCTCTTCAATCATTGGTTTTGTTCTTTGTCTTACTTTCGAGGATATTTTATTGACACGTCAAACGCTATTTGTGACTCTTGCGTTGAATGCTTGAAAGCATCACGGAAGCATTCGAACGGATCGAAGGCAAACATTCGAACCATGAATCACTCGGTTTCACGTGAATTTGCTTGTTGTCATTTTCATTCTCGAACCAGGAAATATCTTTGTTGAAACTACCGCACGTGTGGTGATTAATCATGGCTTGTGCTGTAAAGCCGGCATTTCCGTGTTTTATTTTCATGCTGCTGACATTGATCAGCCACGTTGGCCAAGAACGAGATTCGAGAATAAAAGTTGCGGCTGGGGAACAACTCGATCAATTGAACTCAACTCTTCTTCTGGGATGATGAAGGGCACTCTTAGAATTTTGATGGTTGGACTGCTGGCCAGCCAGTTCGCTAACTGCCTCGAAAAGAGCTTCATTGCCGCCAAGTATGTGAATTGAAATGGCATTTCAAGTATAAAACAAATTAATATATATTTCTCTTCCGAGTTAGGCTTGAAACATTCAAAAGACGCTTTGAACTCATTGATGATGCCCTGAGTTTGCGTGAGGAAGACCTTACAGTGACAGGACAATTTTTTGGGCGATTCATCGAGATAGCACTAGAGCTTCGAGAAGAGTAGGTTGCTTTCGATTGAGTTGCATGGTCCGCATTATCTCCCAATATACCTCGTCCATAGCCTGTTGTCCGAGCATTGGTTGCTGATTTACTATGTGAAACACCGACTCGGCGTTCACAAGAGCAAATTCTTACAAACTGAGTGTAACCGAAAATCAGTAGAGAAGTTTGGCATGCATTACTTAGCGATGATGGAAAAAAGCGAACAGCGTCTGGAGGACCAGTAATTTCGATAATTTGCCTAGGTTGCTCAGAGATTA
The DNA here is from genome assembly GCA_027564135.1 of Lestremia cinerea. Taxonomy (NCBI): domain Eukaryota; kingdom Metazoa; phylum Arthropoda; class Insecta; order Diptera; family Cecidomyiidae; genus Lestremia; species Lestremia cinerea. The sequence continues at coordinate 10,262 of JANSTV010051171.1, forward strand.
ACCGATGCTGTCTCATCGTTCCAGTTTCAACGCTTGGCTGGAACAACTAAAAGGAACTGATCCAACGGCCTTTGCAACAAGCCAAGTTCTGTATGATTTTTTCGATATGATTGAGGAATTCCACAAACGCGGATATAAGTAAGAACGAAGCAGATGTGCATCGAATCAACAAGTTCACGACAGCCATCACGATTTCAGACTGGCACCCACTATGACTCTGTTTTTCAATGAGATTGTCCACAAAATACCGGACATCGTCTCGCACGTTCAAGACCACGATATGATAGCCGCTCTGGAGGCATATGGCCTCAAGAAAAAGGAGTGAGTATCTCTTGAGCGGTGATCATTTGCCAAACCGCCGAAAACTTATTCCTTTGGTTTCACCGATTTCAGGAGTGCGCCATCGGGGTGGAGAAGTCCTCGATCCTTCTTTACCTCTCGTCCACAACCTATATCAGAAGATTCACTGTAATTTAGGAAGAACGCTGAGCCATTTCTACCTTTCTATGTTTTCTTTCCTTTGTTCAGAATGTCAAAACTTCAGAATCAACTATATCAAATAAGCATGAGCAAACAGAGGGGTGAAGCTTACCAAGCTGAATGGAACGAGGTTACCCAAGTTTGGAAAGAACTTAACGATCGTAGAATTGGGTACGAAAATAGCCTTCAGGTCGACAAGCAGTTCAGCTAACGATTTGTTATTCCTAGCGTGAAATCAAGTGCAAAGTGGTACGCTTGTGTGGCCACGATCAGCTCCAAATATACGATTGAACCGCATTTATTCAAGAGAACAGCATTCCTTAAAGAGAGGTAATTTCGACATGGCAAACCATCACTCGGCTCATTGCTTACGCTCACTCTTCGCAGAATTGAAACGATCACTCAACTAATGAGAGAAAATAGAGCAAGTGGTTTGGATTTGAGCGAGCTCATTTCCGATTCTACCAAAGCAATTTTGTATTCGAATGACTCGATTGAGTGAGTGCAATTGGTTCTCACCTTTGATTTGAATATCTCTACAAAAACAATTTACTTCAAGGTTTTTAAGACTGCAATCGCTGGTAGCAAAAACCTTTGAAAGATACGATTCAAAGCATTTGCCTCTTATTATGCAGTACAATTTCTCATACATGATGGATTATGTGAAAATAAAGTTCGTTGGAGCATTGCCGATGAAGTAATTTTCTTTTCATTGAGTTTTGTTGCCCTCAGAGCTCGTCAACTTTTGAAGAAACTGGCGAATCCACAAGGAGAGGCTGAAAATGTATCTAAGCGCACTAACAATGCATGGATTTACATTTGGAACGCACTGTTGCGGACGGTTACCGCTCAAGATCCCTTATTCACCGATGAGGATAAATTGCAAGCATTTCAAGCTTACAAGATCGTGAGGGATTTGAATGAATATAAAATCCCGACGGACGCACTCAAAGTTGAGTTCGTTCTCAGCCTTCCACAGTGTTTCATCCACAAGTATTGCCATTGTGAATGAATGCATTCAAATTTCTAGGATTGACTTTCTCGATTTCAGAACTCTGACTGAGCTCTTGGAAACGCTGCCGGGGCAAGAAACCGACGAGGAAACCATCGCGAAATGTAACTCCGTTGTGGCGGAATTTGGAGCTATCGATCTTGAGTAAATCACCGATTCAGTCGATGTTTGGACGTTATCAAGGCAATTTTGAATTCTGCGTTTTTAGAAACAACTTGGATCAAAGCCAGCAACTACTTTTGGCCACCATCGATAGAAGAGTTTTTGCCAAGATTAGAGCGAAAAATGAGAATTTTGCTCAACTTTTAGGGCCATTTGACCATCAACTCTCGAAGCTCTCTGTGCTGCTTGATGAAAAACAAGGAAGGTAAAATTTCTCAAAGCTTTCATTGAATTCGAATTCATTGAATCATTCGAACATTCTCCCTGCCCATTCAGCTTCAACAGAATATTGCTGGAAAAGCTCACGGAGATGCGACTCAGCCCACATGGGTTAATCGAAGGGGGGCCTATGGAAGTACAACCTTTAAAAGAATTGTGGAGGGAAGTGGTCAACCAGCTCGATGACCCCAGAAATGGACTTTTCCGGTAAGATACGAAGCAATAATCGAATTTTATCACCCACGGCTGTATGCTCTCGCTCATTCGTAGCGTATTTGCTGCTGCCGACCTGGGTTTGTACGAGATCTATCGAACTGCGAAGGAAGTCCACGGTGTGGATTTGGTCACTCCAACCATTTGGCAAGAGGAGGGTCACTTCCCAAACCAAGTTCTTCATAAGCAAATCCAAAGAATGACTACAGCGTTGACGAAGCTCGCCGAATCGGCGGACTTGGCCCAACCCAAAGAAACTGTTTCATCTGGAGAGCTTCAAGGCAAAGAGTAAGAGCTTTATTTGTCGATCTCTGGGGAAGTCAATAAGAATGCTGTTGCAGGTCTGTCGAAAAGTTGCAAAGTGAATTCAGGGGAGCATATGTTGCCAGTCAGAACCAAAGCAGCGACATCCTTCTAGCGCTAATAATCAGCGGTCTCAAGAAGAAGCCAGCAGAAGGGGATTTTCAAACTGGGTGGTTGCGATTAGAGTTGGAAATTTATTCCAAAACCTACCGTAGCGTCCAATCGGGAGGAGCCAGTGGCTCAGACCAAGACGAATCTGAGTCTTAGATGAATAAATGATTGTGAATTCTATATTGTTTGCCCTGACTTTGTTCTGCCATTCGCTTTATGAAAAAGTCACCACGTCGTTTTGGAATGCATCACTTCCACTAAATTTTGAAATAAACCCACAAAGTTTGAACATGTGCCGAATATTCAGCGATGTTTTCCGTCGTTTTTTCGGAGAAATATTCGAAAACGATTCCGTATGTGACTCACTGCCGTATCTCCATATTTTCCAATGAACTGCTAACACTTGTCGCTTGTTGATTGGACAAGAAAACTTGAGAAAAAAAAACAGATAATAAATATGCTGGCATTCGAACTGAAGGATCAGTCAAAATTTCGAGAAGAAACGATGAAGAAGTGGAATGTCCTCGTGACTGTGCTGATGGCTGAGGCATTTGCTGCTCATTTCGCTGCTTCTGCAACAAATCAAGATGACGAAATGGCGCTTAGCAGCGAACAGTAAACCATTGAAACCATTAACTGTTGCCAATATTTAACAATAGCCACCAATTCGGTGCAAAGTCCAGAAATATTTGACAGACGCCTTCAACTCGCCGACGATGCAATGAGCAATGTGCTTGAGAAGCATTTCACTTTGAGGCAAATCTGGACGAGACTCATGGAAACGATAACTGCCGTTCGAGAGAAGTCAATTGATTTGCTTGCCATTTCGACTGTTTTCGTCTAGCAAACATTCATTTACAGACTCAATAACGAACAATGGAAGCGAGTCTACTGCGTGCTGCATCGAATAAAAAGCTCCACCAACGCAGACATTCGAAATATGGTGAGCATCACATCGACAGATCCCATCACCTTCTCCATTCCACAATACCAGCAAGTTTTCGATGAATGTGAGCGAGTTGTGAGCGAATAGTGAGCAACATCTCGCAAGATATTTGATCCAAAATGACCGAGTAACGTTTTTCCACTTCCAGTTTGAGTGATTTAGAGGATCGAATCACCAACGACGAAGGAAATCATCTTCCGAGCTCAGAGCCATGGCGAAAATTTCTCGAATTTATTGTTCAATTGCAAGAGCGTGAAATACCGTGAATATCGAGCCCATTCCAACCCGCCCAATGAGATTTAAGCAAACTGTGGTTTTCTATCCCTTTAGTCTGAACTACGAAGCAGTGTCCATCTATGAGGTTGCGTTGAGCGTCGATCCCGGTGTGCTCGACGATGTCGTGAGCCCGGAGGAAATTGCTGCTTTGAAACCCTTCAGTAATACGGCAGAATCGGAGTCATTGCAAGTGCTTGTCGATTAGCGTTGACTTTCGTCTCACGTCCGATCTCCATTTGCAGTTCCATCAAAAATGAAAGCGCCTCATCGGCCCTCAGACTTTTGATCTCTTTCGTGACCACTTCTAAAACACGGTAAACACGGTCTGGAAGGAAAAACCATTGTTTCTATTTTTGGGCATTTTCCATTCGCAGAATTGCCCAAATATACGAGCAAGCGTCAGAAGTGAAACAAAAGATCAAGTCGAATGTGCCCTTCACATCCGAATGGCAATCACTGACAGTTCAATGGCGAGAGCTACACCGCAGGAAAACTGGGTTAGTTTCGAACACATTTGGGAATCAAGTTTCCAGTTAACAAATGAATGTCGGTTGACAGAGCAACAGTACAGCTCAAGTGGATCGCAGCAGCAGCTATGGTCAACCCAATCTATGAAATTGAAATCGAAATTTTCGATCGAAGGGGGTTTATTCAAGAAAGGTGATTTCGGTTCACTTTCAGCTGAGCCTTGAGTACAGTTGAACTACAATCTTCCAGGATGAATACACTAAATGAGCGGTTCGACGAACCAGAATTGGACGCTGATGAACTGAAAGAACTTCAATCGGAGCTGTTGTCCGAAATGGTTCGGCGAGTTCTTTATCCGAAGAACGCTAAGGGGTAAGCGATTGTGTGAAGGGAGTTCGTAATTCGTTTTAATATCTATTCAAGACCTGTTGAATTTCAAACCATGATGACGGGAATTCTGGAAAAGTTGAAAGTAGAATCGTTGCCTCAAAAATACCTGAAAGCGTATGAACTGTTGAAGAATCCTAGAAGTGTTGAGGATAATCAATCGGATGGAGAACCTGAAAGTAGATCTGGAAGTGAATCAGAAGTTGAATTAGACAGTGATTCAGACTCAAACAGACCAAAGCCAATGCCCGACACATTGAAGCAGTAAGTCGAAGGAAATTTAATGGCATCGATGTAATCAGGGAAGAACAGAGTGCGTTTTATATCGCGACCAAATCCGTTACAACTAAAATGAACATGAATTTTGAGAAAATTGTTGTTTTCATTTTTTTTTTATTTCGGCAGCGTGAGGAAGCTTTTGGAGAAAGCCGAAGATCTACTCCCGATACCCGATATAATGGCCATTAAGCTTCTGGTAGCTCAACCACTGTTGATAGCGGCTTGGCGTAGATTTCTTCAGGCGGCTTCCGCTGGAAACCAAAAGTGATATTTGTGACGTTCGTCAAGCATTTTGGAAATGAACCCATCTTTTCACTCGTAGATTCACCGCCGAGGAGAAGGAGAGAATCTATGAGGTTCTGCGAGTTGTGGGTGGCACAGATACGTATCTCATTCCACTGGACGACAAAAAGAAGGCTGATTTCATGAGAGACATTTATGTATTCGGAGTCAGCAGGTATGAGTTAAGGAAGCCATCAATTCCATTTCCAATTGGCTGCTGAACTTTTCGATTTCAGGGAGTTAAAATCCTTCCAACAAAAACTGTCTCAGAAACGAATTCAAGACATTTCGGTTTACAAATGTAAATCACTTTTGAGGGATCTGCTGATGTTCGATGTCATGTGAGTTGTTCCATCCTCGACAATTCGCGAGAAACAAACGTCAAACAATTCTAACATTGATCGAATCCAACAGGGATAATCTTGATGAAATGCAGCAACTTGTTTTGGTTCAAATTGATCAAGAATTGTTCGCTAAGTTTGAAAAGGATGGAGCGATCGCTGATCAAAAATTCGTTAACGCGATGATGGTTCTTAATGATCGGTTTTTAGCACTGACGCAACACTACGATGAGCTACAAGAAAAGTATAAGAATGCGAAGCTTCTGTAAAAGCGCCGTTAACAGACATCCACATTCATATAGGCTTAACAAAGCTCTGCTGCACAAAACCATGAAAATGCGGCTCATCATTGCGAAGACTGCGACCAATTTCGATGTAGCAGAAGCTGAAACTGATGTGAAGCAGCTACTGGAAGAGGAATGGACGGAAGTGATTAGCTCTTTCGATGACCCCAGGAATCAACTTTTCCGGTATGAAACGAAGCATGACTGGGGTCGGTTCAGACATATTTTTCATCCTCTCGATGCTGCGTAGTGTATTTCCTGTTGTCGATCTTGGATTGTATGAGATCTATCGCACTATGAAGGATGCCTATGGTCTTGATCCGGCCACTCCTGCCCATTGGGAAGGGGAGAATCGCTCACCGAATCGAATTCTTCATGAGCAAGTCCAAAGAATGACGTCTGCGTTATCGTCTTTGGTCAAATCGGGCGGAAGTGACACGTATGGATTGTCCATCAGAGAGAACCGTGGCTCACCGATATTTGGTTAATTCCTTTTGATTTTAGACCCGCCGAGAACTCAAAGCATGAATTTAACGCGGCCTACGAGGACTGCATGAACTCTAGCAGCAACTTGATGATGGCGTTGTTTACCAGTGCATCCATTGCAAAAGGGAGTGACACCAGTCTATTCTGTCCAAACCAATTGAATGGCCAATTCAAATTGTATTCAGATGCTTTCGACCGAGTGACTCAGCTAGATTTGGCCAGTCGCGGATCAGCAAATGTTCCATAAGAAAAGTCCTTTTTCGAAATAAAATTCAAAAAAATTCCTAATCAATTGACTTTTACGTTTCGTGTGCTCCAGCAAGTGGAGAGGTGGATTTGTACAAGTGATTTGTACAGCCTCTTGCGACTGCGCCAAATTGGTGATGAATGATTCGTCACATTGTACTAAAAGCGATTGCTATGTGGCTGTCACTTTGTTCAATGTGTTTGGCTTGAACAAACATCATCAACACTTTAGTAATTGAGTACGCGGCGCATCGATCAGTTTGAATCGGCCGCTGAAGCGATGAACAACTTTACGGTCTTCTTAATGCTTCTAATGGGTTCACATTTTCCCTCGTCAATTTGTGGAGCTGACGAAAGGATTCAAAGGTAATTGTGTTTTCATCAAAAACATTGACAAAATTTTATTTTGAAGAAATTCCGGACGGATGATTTCAGAATGGACCAGACCTTGGAAGAATTTGAGTTCGCGTTGAAGAGCCCGCAAAAAGTGGAAGATCTCATGGAAAAACTGAAAGGGGTATTGACCTTATACGAGGCGTTTGCTGGTACAGAAAACGTCAATCTTAGGTGAGAGTAACCACTTCGGGAGAATCCTTCCACCACACCTCGTCATCTCGCTCGTTTACAGTGCTTTGCACGAGATTCAACGGATACGCTTGTACTACACCAGTCGTGACATAAGAACCGCCCTTCAGAAAATCAAATCAGTTCATGATGCGGGCAGTGCTTCAATTGTTCATTTGATAGAAGGTCATAGGGATGTTTCCGGTGCAATATCTGCAATATCAGCGAGTATTAAGCCAAAAGCTTCCAAGTTTGGTTCATCTTCATCATCCAATCGATCGTGTCTTCAGTCTCGCTCTCTTTCAGTTTCCAACGTGATCTTCGAATAAAAATGTTCCGTCTCAAACACTTGATGATGCCTCTGGAACATCAATTCAGCGTTGAATACATTGACTGCATAAAGTTGTGGATCGAAATCTCTCATTTTGTGGAAGACAACCCCTATTTTCGGTATAAAAATGAAAATTTCTCAAAAATCGTTTCAAAACAAACAATATATTTCAGGCTTCAACCGGAAATTGAAACCGAGCTGTACGATTATCAAAAGAGGCTGGAAAGCTTTTACGAAGTCTCAATGAAAGCGTTCGAGGAAATGGAATCCATTTATGTGGACCTAGCACCGACTGAAGACAACCCAAAATTATTGTTGGTTTCAAAAATTCCAAAGCCAATCTGGGATGGAGGGGATAGCCTCGAAAAAGCACGTTCTCATTTCTACTCGAGCGTCGTTCGAGTGAAGGCTCTCACCGAAAAGTAAAGCTCAAGCTGGTTGGCGTATATCGCGTGTTGTAATCAATTCTCATTTAGAGTTTTCGATGTTCGAGGCACAGTCATTCCATTGGATGATTTCCAGACGCTTGTGGAAACTTTGAAGTTTCTTTTCGGAATAAACATCGTTCGAGCAACGGCCTACATTAACTTTGATGCCTTCAAAATCCTCGAAATTGACAGAATCCTTGAAGCGACCACAGCGCAAAGGAGTCTTCGAGTCCTCCACCCGGATTTACATCAGCATCTGGAAAAAGCGCTTGAAAATTTTCCCAAGAAATAGATTTTTACGGAAACATGGTGCTCGCTTGTTGATGATGAACAGAATAAACTTTTGGTTCCTCTTCTCGATTCTCGATGTTTTTTCTTCGGCTTTTGGTTTACTAATCGATTGTATGATACGCCAAAGGCCTGAAGGTGTTTTTCGGCTCATTAACTGCATTCCTTGCACGAGTTCTGTTTGAACAAGTTGTGTTTGATTTGTCTGTTTCGAACGCAAACATTTTGAATCAACAAACACCCGTTTCGAGCGAAATGTCGCGCTCGATTCGTTGTGACGTTGGAACCGAAAATTCAAATGAATATCAATAAAACGAATGGTATGTGCGTGCAACAAAAACTGCCTTTAATAATCACCATCAAAGCTGTGATCTGCCGAGTCGAGATAATCATTTCAAACAATGAGGTTCTGCGTAGCGTTAGTGATCATCAGTCTGACGGGACACGGGAGTTCGACCAATCCTTCCCGAACTCCAATGACACTCCGGGAAAATATCCAATTTTTCCGGGCAGCCTTTAAGAACCCTTGCGAGGAGCCTCGTGTAATCAATCAACAATGGGAGGATATTGGCTACGAATTGGGAATTGTTCGGAATGAGTAAGTGCTCAACATATATGGTGCTAGTTGTCACTTGTGCGAATGACCGATCCATCCACAGCCTAACCGAGGACGATCGGTGGACGGTTTATTGCTTGATCGAGTATGTGCGAAACAACAAACCGAGCATCGGGAACGGATTCATACTATTTTCGTGGGTTCACGAAGTCTATCAAACGTTTCAATCATTTATGATGGAAAAGTGAAGAGTTTGAACGAACTTCAACTAGTCAAAACGAACTGAGTACCGTTAATTTCACAGGTTTGTCCCGTTGCGGGCGGCTGTAATAGACGCTGCAGATGGAGGCGATATTAGTACTATGGATAGCCCATGGCATGGCATCGTTGATATCATTGTCACGCTGAGAAGGCGAAATACATTGTGAGTTCGAAGCGCGAGCACGAAATTATTAAATTAAAAAATTTCGGTTCGCTCACACAGATGTCCGGTGAACCTATCCGATCTTTACATAATCGTTGCGAACAAGAGGCCGCAACTGATTGTCAGCAAGGATGAGGAGAGAGCAGCCGCAATACAAAGCATGAAAGCTTCATCAAAAGTGAGCCCGTAAGCTGGATTTAAAGAGAGTTCGTTTACTTTGTGGTTTCAGCTTTCTCTTTTTCCGTAATTTTTCTCAAAGTACCACTAAGGCTATGGCCTTGAGATGGATGAACCAAACGAAAGCACCAAAGTCTGTCTTGGGAATCTGACGATGTTCAGTAATTAACCGGCAGTTTGTTTCAGTCTGGTTCGGGAGTGTACCAAGTTTGAATTGTTGGTCTCATCGATCTATGATTCTGCGGACTATACAAGATATCCAGAGATTGAAGAAGAACTCAAAACCGTCCAATTACTTGAAATGGAGTAAGATGGCATTTTAAGTACACGTGATTCCACCCAAAGCATTGAACATTTTCAACAGTGGCAGCGCGAAATCCAAATGGTTGATCATTCAATTCCTGATGACTCAGACCACTCACAAAGTGCCATTTGACGAGAGGGTCTTTGCGGAACGAAGGTGAGTGTTTGAATCTGCTCAGCAATTTATTTCTGTATTTCTCGGCTGATGTTTTTCTTGTAGGATTTCCGCTATTGCGAGGTCCATCAGGATACTTCATCCAGTAGCGAAGAGGCATGTACTGATAGCTGACATTAGGGAGCTGAAATGGGCGGAAGCTTATTTATATCCGCCGACGGGACCGCAGTGAATACTCTCTCGAAATGGGTGTTGGACGCTTTTGTCATTGGTTTTTTTTTCAGACCGACGCATCTTCAGGACATGGTGATTGAGGCGTTTGATCATTTAAGTCAAAAGTGTAACCTCTTTTTGGATAAGCAATTCACAATGCAAATTCGCCCGTTGATCAGGTACAGTATTTTTGCGGAAGTTGTTCCACTCTTGAATGACCTTTCTCTTGGCAGAACAACTGTGCTGGTGTTGATGTTGAGACGTACTTTGGAGCAAGCTTCAAACCCTGATTATGCCCTAATTACTCAGATTTGGGATGATATTTTGGAGCTCGCCACTATCAACGAGATTGAGTGAGACATTTTCACGTGGTCCATTTTGACGAAATTCACCAAAAATCATTTCTCGCAGACTTACTTTGGATGAATCGAGGGTTTTGCAAAGAGCAATGAAAGAAGTTGAAAAAAATCAGAGTTATTCGATGCCAAGCGAAGGGCCAAAGTTCGAGTACATCAAATTCATTCAGCATGCTTTGGCACCAAGGTTGGTTTTATAACAAAACAATGTTCTCATGAGGCTTATGAGAGCTTCTTCAATGATTTTCAGCGGTGATAGGGAGGGTGCCTTGGAGCCACCAAAGGGAGATGCGCTTGGCGGTGTAGATCTTCACTCGGGAGCTCTGCAAGTAATTCCTATTCCAGCGTCATCAAATCTGATAGCGAAGCTGGTGTCAGGAACAGAACTGGCCCAACCGGAAGTAGTTAGGACGGAAGTGGACCTACATGCTTCAATGTCATCACAACAGTTAGAACAGTTACAGAGTACAGACGAAATTTCACCACCACCACCAGTGCCACTGCCAGCGGCTATAGCTCCGGAAGCACTAGAAGCGACCTCCGCAACATCTGAAACAGAGGACCAGCATGAACCTATCCGGCAACTGGCAGCTCAGATTATGATGCATTTTTCCGACAGCACCCCCATCGATCAAATGGGCAGCATAATGGAGCTGATGGATTGTTTGAAATCGCTTAATTTCAAGTAATTATTTTCCCTTTCAGTTCAGAAATGCCCGATTCCCATGTTCCCTGCTTATTTCTTTCCAAAAGTGATTTAGATGACTTGACCAAAGCTCGTATCCGCTTCATCGATTACAAATCTACGGATAACCCAGAATGGAAATCACTTAGAACACTATCAAAAGATATGCTCCACGAAGCAAAAGTGTTCATCGTTAAGAGATCATTTGAGTAAGTGTTCCTTTCGGTGCTCCTCATTTCCAAGGTCGTATCACAAAGCAACTAATCGGCTTAGGTACAATTTGGAGCTGATTGCCCTGATTTCGAACTTACACGAAGATTTGCTGGATTTGGAAGTGGAGCACCACAGAGATGTAATAGAGGAGTTCTGGCAAAAAATTAGTTTGTTATTCGGCGACGAACTTCATAAGCTGTTGGAGTAAGTGACAGATAGCGTTTTAGGTCGATGGATTGATGTTGATGCTGTTTTTCAGGATTGACCACGATATTCGACTAGAGCTAACTCATTTTCACATCCAAGCGACAAAATTGTATATTAAGATGCCTGAGCTCCACGGAGTGGCTTTTCATGCAGACATGTTATTGTACGCGCTTGTCAAGGAGCTTACAAGGTGAGTACCTCGGCCCACTGCTCAGGAGATGTCACACCTGCTAACGATTATTTTCAGACCGGCCGTTACGGCAAGAGGTTTGAGTACTTCAATCTCAAAGCTGCGCAAGTTTGGAAGTATTGTCAGTGGAGTGGCAATGGTGTATGATTCCATCGCGGATCTAAAACTTGATGGTTCACTCAGCCAGTATTTTCAGCGAGAAGTTCAAGAGTGTAAAACTCTTCAGATGACTGCCTGGGAACCATCATCGGGAGAATGATCGGTTTGAGTGAACGTCAGACATAATAAAAACACATCATAATTTATACACCAAACATAGTAATTATTTTATTGACAAATATCCATGGGGAAATTCTCCCACTAAGCATCCTGTCTCTCCAATTGAGACACGTCAACATCAACTTCATTCTCAATCACTTGCGGAACAAACGTTTGATCTTTCTTCGTCGCCTTTTTCTTCTCATCGTTTCCATTCTCTTTTCCATCAGTTGTCGCCTCTTCTTCCTTCGGCAATTTTTCGTACAAACTCTTCATCGATTCCATCTTCTCCTTCATTGAATTGACTTTACTCAAATACAATTTGTAGACGAAATCAGCCATCTCAGTCATATTCCGAACGACCAGAGTATCGTCGCCTCCGTTTTCCCCAACAGGCCGTTCCTCTTCAAACGTCTCCTTTGCTAATAAATGCAATTCCAATGGCCTCTTGGTTAACAAACTGAACACCGGCTGCAATTCGAAACAATTTCGGAACAACGAAACCCGTCCAAAAACGTACAAACCAAATCGAGCACGACTCATAGCAACCACCAAACGGCGAACATCTCGCAAATGACCTACCGCTTTGGTGCGCACCAGCGACAACAGGATGTAATCGTTTTGTTGACCTTGGTATTTGTCCACTGTGGTCACTTTGAATGGTCGTCCAATCAGTGGATTTTCACCGCATCGCGTGTTAATCACATCACGAATGAGATGCTTTTGGCCATTGTAGGTCGTCAGAATGGAGATTTTCTCTGCTGGATAGCCCAAGAGGCGCATGTACATGAACACGGCGACGACATATTCCGCCTCGGCCAGATTCTGATAGAAGAACGGATTCGGTTCCGACTCACCGACGCCGTTGAAGTCATCAACGTTGATCATTTGATACTCGAATCGGAAGCCGGCGTTTGCCTTGTTGTATTCAGCATTACGTTGAATGTGCTGTAAATCATCCAGTTTCTTGTAGCGCCACTTGTACAAATCACTGATGCTCGACCGTGCACGACCTTGACTGTCCAAATCAACCGTCGGCACGCCTAATCGCACCAGTCGCGTGAACAATGACTGTTCCATGTTCGAATACTTTTGGAATGCGATATTCTTTATGACTGGCGGCAATTGATGGTGATCCCCAATCATGATCCAGCGTTTGAGACGATTGTGGCCGTCCAAGGGGTTTTGCAACAGCAACGGAATAAACGTCTCGATTTCTAGGATTTGTGCTGATTCTTCCATCAGAATGTTGTCGTATTTGAATTCCATGTTAACCAATTCCTTGCGTTTCAGCGCCGCATGCGTGCAAGTCATTGCGATGATTCGAGCTTCCTTCACAAGGAGATACTTGGAACGATCCAATCCACTGCGAAGTAACTCAAAAGCACGGAACTCCTCAAGCTGCGTGAAGATTTTTGAGATGTAACTGAAACATCCATGGGCCACTTTCAAGTCATCGTCGAATGATGTACCGGGGAACAGAGGCTGCGGAGCGTCATCGAAGAATTTCACAAACGGGAACTTTTCTGTGAACACGCTGGAGGGGAATGCGTCCTCTTTGTGCTCTTGGACTTCAAGCAGGAATTTCTCCCAGCGGGCGATCACTTGGTACAAGAAGAAGTACCCGGCTGTTTCGCAGGTGTAAGCCACATCCCCGATAACGTTCACCGATTCCTGCAGCTTCTGCACTTGATTCAGCAAGTCGATGCGCTTGGCCAGAACGTAGTTGACGCGACCATAGCGGCTGAAGTCCTTTTCGGTTTCGAGTGCCTCTTCACCATGACCCAAACGTAGGAGATGTCGTTCATCGATGTCCAATGCCATGATTTTCTCAAAGAGTTGATTCAGCGCTTGATTCGAGTGGGTGACAATGAGCGTGCGTTGGGTGGGATGATTGTGGTAGAGATTAGCGATTATCTGGACGGCCACATCTGTCTTGCCGGTACCTAGAAAGGGAATGTGTGAGCGAGAATCCCTTTAAACAGCGATTTATATCTTACCTGGAGGTCCAACAACAAGTGTCAATCCACGCTGCATGCCTGAACGAATGGCTTCCACTTGAGTCGGCGTGAACCTTACGGCATTCTTCTTTGGCTCGTCCACTATGTAAGGTCCACGGTTGATGGCCGTATACGGCTCGACTGTAATGATTTTACTCTTTTCCTCTTCTTCGTCACTCTCTTCATCAGAGTCACCTTCTCTGACATCTTCGAAGGTCAACTTGAACGGTCGCACCAGTTCCTTCTCGTCTTCGACCTGCGTCCGAATGTCGTAGCCCGGGAAACTCTCTTTCAAATGCCCGATATCCAAAAATGTGTCATTGAAATTCATTCTACGTTCCTGATGAGGCATTCGCTTGTAATGAGCCGCCCCGGGGTCACCGTAGCCCAAGAGAATGTCATGCAGCCAATGCGGTACGACGCATTCGGTGTTCATCAAATGACGAATTGTCTCGAGCACCGCCTTGAAATTGTTCTCTTTTGGCTTGCGTCGAATGAGTATGTTGAACGACTCGTATATATCATCACCGCCTTCTTGCAAGCTGTCCATGTCGATTTTGTACTGATTGCAGTCCAGCCATACGCGGAACGTGCGTTTCTCGCCGGGCAATTGCGGTCTTGGGTCGGGACCATCTTCAATGACTCGACCGTTCGCGTCGAGCATGCCTTCCACCTCGCAGCCACGCACATTGACCAAGCCCACTTGCGGGATGAAGGGTTCGCGGTAATTGTATTTTGTGCCAATGGGACAACTCGGTCTAACTGAGACCAGGAAACAGACATCGTGACGACGAAGATTTTCCCATTCGTCTTGGATTTCCTTGCGAACACTCAACGTGACCGCAACATCGGCTCGAACGCGTGAGGGTTTCTTCTCGCCAATGTGTGGCTTGGATACCTCAACCACCGCAAAATCAGCTATCGGCAATGCCATGCGAGCCCATCCGCCGAACATGACTTCATTCTCTTCCGTCTTCCATGGCAGCATTCGACTAACTGCATCTTCGATATCTTGCCGAATCTCGTAGGTTGACTCCAAACGAAACAAATTGCAATTGCGGAGCAGATAGTCGTGCAGAGTCAAGAACTGCAAATTCAATTTTGGCAACGACAAACACCCCTCGCCAGAGTAGTACTCATTCGGTACGATATTTTCATCCCAGATGATGTTCTCTGAAAGTGAATTTCGTTTTGGTCAAGGAGATTCTAATGCATTGCCTCTTTCTCACTCACCTGTGGGATACAACGGCATATCGTTGAGGGCATCCAATTGGGACACCCTTCGTTCGTGCCGCGAGATCAGCAATTCCCTCAAAAAATCCACATCGTCCCGATGCCATCCGAACTCTCCACCCTCGACTCGATCCGGAATCAAATTCAAGTGGCTTGCAATCTGCTTCAGATTCAACGCATCCAAAGCCCCAAAATACTTCTCGAGCTTTTCACGTGTATCCACCGCGGCCACATTGGCCAAAGCAAACAATTTCAAATCGGCAAATTTGGCAAAGGCCGCCCGTTGGAGCGATGTGATTTTCGAATAGTGAATCTGCGTCATGTCGTGATCGGTGAGAGCGTCGCCGGTTTCGTCATTGATTTCAAATCGAGCGTAAAATTTCAGCGTGTCCAACAGCTGGCAGAACAGCTGACCTTCTGGGCGTCGAACTAACGGAGCCAAAGCGCATCGAACAATCAAATGGCAATCATCCAGGACAGTGTTGAAGAAGCGGCGTGTTGGCAGAAGAGCTTCCAAGTCGATGAGAAACTCCAGGAATCGTTCACAATAAGTCACCGTTTCGGTGGCAACGTCTTCCTCATCGGGAACGGACTCCAGAATCCCGATAAACTTCACCATCAAACGCTGAAGGAAATGCCGTTCGAATTCCAGCTGTTCTTTCAATTCAGGCTTGTCTTTTTTTTGGAGTTTCTTCCAGAATTTCTTCCACTGAGGCGTTGCGTTCAACTCAGCTTCACGACGACGTGGTTGCAGGCACGACCACATGCCCAGCGATACCAGTTTCTTCGTCTGTTCACGACACAGCTCCACTTCCATACTGTTGAAACAATGATTCAAAAACAGCACCAATGCAGTTTGCTCCCGAGTTGCGTCTGGTGTGGGCTTTGTGGCGGCCAGACATGTTTGCAGCACTCGATCGAAAAACAGTGGGAAATGCTCGGGCTGGTTCTTGAACACCACCCAAGCATCGACACGCTCCCGGAATTTCTCGTTGGTCATGTAGACGATGGACATGAGGTGCTCGTGGGTGCAGCTTTTCTCGCTGAAATTCGGCCATAGATAATTCTCCAAATACTGGCTGAATTCCAACATGATCACGTTCCGAATGGAGCCATCTTTCCGGTTGATATCATTGCGATAAATGTCCCGAATGATCTCATTATCAAAAGGAGAATGATTTTCGCGGGTGTTGGGTGACCAGTATTGGTTCGCCAGCAATGTCAATTTGTCCGATTTGATCTGTGCCAGCGTTGGCTTGGCCGTTGTTGACTTTTGTTGTTTTGGCTCACCCTTCTCTTTTGTATCTTTTTTCCTCGCCATTTCGAAATGGTTTGCGTGCTTTCACTTTATTTATGGGGTTTTCTGCTATTTTCTTCTCGATTGAATGCACTTTTGCAGGTATTCTTGAAGAATTTCACAAATGCTTTGCTCAACGTTTCAAAACAACTATTAGATTGAGGTTAGGTCATGATGCCGATTGTCATTTGCCCGGATAGGCCTTTCAGATCATTTATTTGAGCCTTTTCGATTTGACTTTTCGCCTCTAAGCAAATTCCACTCAGAACGATGCGATACGAGAATCCATCTCTCAATTCGAACGTCATCCTCTAAATTGTGTCAACTGTCAAAGTGATATCAGAAAATGAGTGAAAAATAAATAAATATTGGACATTAGTCAGAGATGGCTTTAAATAAGAAATTCTGTTTCCAATTGACCGTCCAAAGTCTGGCAAGGATTTTGGCTCGAATAAAACCAACGCCATGGGAAAAGGTTTGTGTCGAATG
>JANSTV010051172.1:0-13947 GCA_027564135.1 Lestremia cinerea
TCCTTTTCGTTTTCTTTTTTCGTTTTAGATTTTCTTCTCTCCATTTTATTTTCATTTTCATTCCTCTTTCGCGTTTTTTCAACGAATCGTTTTGTTCTCTTCGTCAGTCGGTTTATTCACAGACGCTGTCGCACACAAATACACCGGCAATCGGCTCGCAGTTCATATTCAAAGAAGAAAACTTTTTCAAAGTCTGCTAGTGCTGCTGTTGCCGCTGCTGTTGGTGCTTCTACTTGGAATATGGTCTGAAACAAAGTCATTCTTATTCCGATTCGGCGATGATAATGCTTTGGTCCGCATGTTTCCACTTGGAAACGAAAATAAACTCGAACAAGTCGAAGTCATGCAACTTCTCATTCATTTCGATTCGATTTCTTGCTTTTTCGCTTTCTTCGATATTTTTTTTCGTTCTTTTTCGCCCCTCCTCGTCCCTCTCCCCGCTTTGATTCTCGTGTTCACCAGCGTCGTCGTCTCTGCTCCTTTTTCTTCTTTCTAATTTTTCTTCGGCATGTGTAAATGTGTATACTCGGCGCGCTTTATAAATTTATGAGACTGTAATTTATGTAGGGAAGCTAGGCTAGCTAGATGTTGGTTAGGTAGGGCGAATAGGGAAACCATACATATTGGGCCCTAGGCCAGCATGAGATGGCAACATCTCACGTATTGTATGGCGAAAACAATAAATAAAATAAATAAAATAAATGTGTTTATTTTAATTTATAGTTGTTTTCTCCAAAGTAAGAACATGCATTTTGTTTCCTTTTTTCCGGCAAGTTTTTATTCCAACTTTTTGCGATGCGAACGGCTTTGGACGGGCATCTGGAGTAACCCCTGGGATTCGTTTGAGCTGGTGGATCCCTTTGAATCCCTTTGAATGGAGGCAGAGTGAAAATAGCATTACCTTTGGCTGGAAATTGAGTTGCCCGGGAAATTTAAAAGTCATCTAACTTGTGTTTGACGAGCTATTGACTGATTAACTTCATCAAACTCATGAAATGATTAACAAAATTCCATGAATCTTTCCGTAACTTCGATTAACTCTTGAATGCGGTCTGTGGTTTACCGCCTCAGTAACTGGTTGACCGACGAGCTGTTTCAAGAAAAATTCATCAAAATCCAGCCCACGCAATTTGTTTTCGCCAGCCTGCTGATACTAATCTAATAACCCCAACCAACAACGCAACCACAGCCGTCACCCTCACCGTCACCACCAGCCAACTCAAGCAATTGACCAAAATCGAAAATGGAATGAGAACGAGAAAAAATTCCACAAGTTTTTCCTCGGTCCCTTTCGCAATCCCCATCACATTTGCAACCTTGTAATTCCTTTCACTCGCATTTTCATTCCGCTTCGTTCTGTGATGTTGACACTTTTATAATAAACCGAGCGGCGCATAGCAATTTAACAGCAATCCAGCACGCAATTTCATCATAAAAGCCATAATGAATTATTTGAATGTGTCGCAACTGTTGGTGTGTGATTCGAAAAAAAACGTTTGTCCTTTCGTTTGTCCGTCGTCCATTCGTCGTTCCACAACCCTTTGGCCACCCATTCCCCACACCGCCGTCATGAGCACACTCTTTCGTAATTTACTATAATTTCGATTCAACTTCTTCAATCGTGGCCAACACCGCTTCCCAAGAAAATATGTCAACAATTTTCCAAATAAAAATTTAAATTTATGTTTTTGATTAAAAATAGAAAGAAAAGAAAAGAAAAAAAAGAAGAAAAAAAAAACGAAAGAAATGTGTATCCGCCGTAAAATATCGTCATGACACGATCGACCGGCCGGTCAGTGGAATGACTTTGCACCGGACGAAATGTCACCGTGTTTGCCCGATTGTTGACTGTCGAAGTATATTATCATCAGCACCAATCTGCCGTCAATGACAAGCCAATAATCAAGCCATTGGTCAAAGAAAAAAATGATTTCCTTTTTGTTTGTCGCAAGCGGCGATTTGGGTGCAAAAACGTACGATTACATTCGCATTAGGTAGTCTGACACGCATGCAAGTCATTACGTAGACCCCCCTCGAATAGACTGTTTGACGTAATGGCCGTTCGATTGGGTGTCTGCTGTGCCGGGCAACCGTTGCCAGAGTCGATTAATCGATAACTGCCGGATGGATTTCAAAGCAAATTCATATCTCCTCGTCGTTGTTGCCATCGTCAATCGACTAGTACGTTTTCGGGATTCTCCTTGTTCTTCCTCCTGTATGATTTGCACTTCACCAACGAGAGATCTACTATCTCCAACAGACCAGCCACCGCCTACTTCTTCTTCTTCTTTTTGCTCGTCCATTTCGAGCTCTCTCAGTGACTGTCATCGTGTTGGCTTGTTTGTTGAAACGAAAATAGTTGAGGCGTTCGAAGATTAAAGAAAATGATGTTTATTATTGCTTTTGCCAGTTTTCATTTTCGAGCAATATTCTCGACCTCCTGCGTTGCACGTCGCCCAACCGAGGCCATGCAAACCAACCAGTCGCATTGACAATGCCTCTACTCTGCACAACAACATTGCTGAACCGATATCGTATTGGATTTTGTGCATTTAGGCTGAAGCTCCGGTGTGTATGTTTCCATGCAAATATGATGCGGTGCGCGCTCACAAATGCCAGGATATTGAAATGGCCTCAGGTCGATAAATTCGTCTGCTTCGAACATTTTACGTAATTGCAAGTAATTCTGTTCGTTTCGAAATGATATTTACTCGCCGAAATGAAGTTTTTCAAATCGCAAATGTTATTTTCTATTCGTTTTTTTTCTTTTTTGCCCTCCCCCTCTCGCCCTCTCTCTCTTCTCAACTAAGTCTCACATTTTCGTTTCGGGCTGCATGCATTTCGAGCTGAATTGCCATTTTGTGAAAAATATTTTGTTGCAAAGAAAATTGTTCGCTTTTTTTTCCGGCCATTCTGAGATAAATTATAATTTGAATGCAATTTTCTACGTGATCCTTTCGGCAAAGAAGAGAGTCGGCAAAGGGAATGGTAATTGTGCACGTGAAGGGCCATTCAATTAGAAGCGACTGAGAACGACATTTACCGCTAGGTTCTCGACGGAGTTTCGTGTTTGAGGCGAAATTACTTAATTTGTTGTGAGAATCTCTCGAAACACACGTCGGATGTTGATGAGCTTGGGTGTGAGTGTGCGTGGGCCTCAAACCAACATTCAAGTAATTTCCATGCCCAACAGAGCCATTATCGCCAAAACTTCTGGCAAAATCGAAATTAAGACCAAAATTAGAGCAATCGAACGGCCAAAGTAGCTTCCTCGCAAAACTATCAAAGTCAATTCATTCAACCGAATGCAAAGAGACAGAAAAACCATCAAAACTAATCTGCTTGTTATCAAACAAACCATACAACATTTGGCTCAATCCGAATCGACATTGTGCTAATCTCGCCAGTAATAAATCCGAATCCGACCAACACAGCATTGTCACCCATCGAGTCCATGCCGAAATGTTCGAGTGACGACGGCGATCAAGACTGTGACAATGACGATGTTTCGACGTGCGCTGACAATGACGGCGACAATGACGATGACGACGAGGGCAAACAAATAAAATGAATTTAAAAATAGTCTTATTTGTGCGATATTATACGTATTTTTCTGTCCGCTTCCAAATGGTTACGCGACCAAAGTAGACACGGTGTCTCCGCCGTCAAGCTCCTCGTCATCGTACGATTGAAATCGTACTCGTACACTTGTACTTGCCGTTATAGTTGTCATTCTCATTCTCATTCTTGGCGTCATCGTCATCGCCATCGTCATTCACATTGTCGTACGGTATGTCACATAAACCACTTATATTTAACTCGAAATCACATTTTCGATGTCGTCCGGCGCAATGCATCCACATGGATATTTATGATGTGTAACATTTTTAAAAGTGCATTTAATATCATTTTCCTCGTCATCGTTGTTATCGTCGTCGTTCACATCGCACCGTTCATCGGTCGTATGGCTTAAGAGTCAGTCATTCGCGTAATAGAAATTGCACTGCAACGGCTTCGTCCGACCATTCACTTTGTACCGTTACAATAGTCGAACCAGCCGTGTTGAGCACTTGAACCTAAGCCTCACATTTTCCATTCATCAACTGCGGTCCCCCAAACACCTGGGCTCCGACGACTGCCCAAATACGAAAGGAACATTATCGGATTTTTTCCGGTGAAAATCCTAAGTTACTTTGCTTAGCTTGTCATTCGACAACATTGTTTCTATTCCGTTATAATTTTCTTCATTCATTTTTCCAAGAAAAATGGCTTTTCAACGAAATCCACCGTTACGGGACTCTTTCGTCATGCAATTACAAATGGAAAACAGTTGAACGAAAAGCAAAACAAAAAAAAATGACGAAACGGATTTTTATTTTTTGTTCCGTCAAATCGAAATGCCAGCAAGTAAGTCACATGCACCAGTGATGTGGCATTCATTTGCGGCCAACAAACAAATGCAAGGATTGTATGCGACTCAGTGAATGGCAAATGGCAAAAAGCATTTCAAGAAAAAGCGAAATTATGAAAATTCTTCTCCACATTTCGTCGTTGCGACCGATGGAAATTTTGAAGCAAAGTAACGAAGTCGAGAGAAGTGACAAACAAAAAAGCCCAGCAGAATAAAATCGTTGGGAAGAAAAACCCTCAACGAATTGCGACAGCAACCAGTTTGATGGTTGGTGCATTCCGCCTTTCTGGCACAGTCGGGCGTGAGAGGGTGTGTGTGTTGATGTGTGTGGCAGCCCCGGCATGATAAGTTCCAATGCAGTAAATACAAATCGAGACATTATTACCGTTACTTTTGTATAATGATGATACCAGTGATTTTCTCGTGTTTTTTTTCTTTCTTTCTTTCTCTCTTCCTTCCCGCCTTCAACCCCCCGAAAACGACTCTTTTCATTTTCCAACAATTCCAATTTTTTTCCTTCTTCTACTTCTTCTACTCTTCGCTGCTGCTCTCGATGAGTTTCCCGGATGCTTGTTTTTCGCATCGTCGTTATTTTAAACCATTTCACCATTCGGAGCTGACGAAAAATTTCCATCTGAATTATGTATAAGGTAGTCATGGATGTTGTGTCGTGTGGACGCTTTCTTGTTTTCGTCCAAAAGAAAAAGAAATGAAAAGAAAAAAAAACCAAAGAAAATAAAAAAGAAAAAAATTGCAAAAAATATATTCATTTTATGCATTCATGCTATTTGAGAGTCGGAGCATTCGGAGGTTATGGTTCGACGGGGATGACGACAATTTGTGAAGCTTTCGAATGTCGTCCGGGGTATGTTTTTTAATATTCTCTGCATCCAACACACACACACACACACATACACACATACACACACACACACCCATGTCAACGACCAACAACACACACGGTGTCCATTCCTCGTTCGCAACTTGGTCTGTGGCTTGGTCGACGCTGGCTCAGAGTTTCGGTTGAAAAAGAAACTTTGTCGTTTTCGTCATCGTGCGAAGACCAGAGCCATTATTCATTTCGAAGATTCAGACTTTTGCTAGCAACGGATGCCACATAGAAATGTACTCGAAACGATGAACAATAATTTACTTTTAACTGCATTGAGGGTCGGACCGAATGTGATGCTCCGACGGGGAGATGACTCGCGTACCTCATTCCCAAATTCGCTTAAGCGATCGTCATCAGCTTCACCCTTTCGTGCGGCCTTTTTCGCATTGTTTCTTCTTCATACAAAAAAAATTAAAGCCCAAACGATTCGTAAGTTATTTCTCATTTTCCGCGAGATAATTTTTTAATGGCTTTCACGTGCTACTAAAATCGCGGTGACACAGCACACTTTGACTACATACACACTGGGCCTTGCCGGACCACGCGATTGAATGCATTTCCACCACAAAGCTGTTTTTAATCTAAAAAATGATCGAATCACAAAGCCAACAATCCTTGTCTGGCTGCCGTTCCATTTTGAGTTCGCGAACCGCCGAAGCAAAATAAACAAACAAAAAAATGTCGCGAAAATTCCAACCGATCGAGCATAGCGGCTGATCACTATCTCGTCAAATATTTGCCCATCACAATTCAAATGTTTCAGCACCGCTGAGTAAACATCAACAGAAAACAATCGCCATTAAATATTTAAATTCTTTGTCGAAGCTAAAAATATTTTCAAAAGCAAATGAATTTGCTTTGAATGCGTCATTTTGCGCCATCGACTAAGTCTCTGTGTCTATCAGCGTTTTGGATTATCGGCTTCGAAACTCGATAATTTCTGTTGATTTTGTTCGAAATCGCCACGATTCGGCAAACAACCCTCAAGGCACACAGATTGAACCTCGAGACGTATGCAACTCGATTCCGCACAATTGCATGCAATTGAATCCAACCATTCGCCCTTTCATAGGGTCAACATCAAAGCGACTGGCAATCAGATGCGAAATGAGCTTAATTGAAAATACTTGGCTCAAACTGGATGTTGGTCAACGATTCAGAAACTATTTTCATTAACAGCAGCAAACAGCTGGCAGCATTTCACCAATGCCTTGCAAGCCAACATTCCGTCGGTCGTTTTCGTCCGTTCATTCGAGTTGCCCCAACGTTTCCAAGTAATGAACGAAGGTGGACAAAGGAAGGAACGCTGTAGAAAAATCTATTTTCGATTTGAAAAGTAATTTCATTAAATGCTCGTTTGTTCGTGAAAATCCTAACTAGCGGAAAATGAAGCGAGTGAGTGACCCGTGCCAAGTACGCTGCTGTTAATGACGTGACGGTTCCTCGTCGTCATCGTCTCATTCACCGCCTCAACTACACAACTCAACTACAATTGCATCGTCGCCAGCACTACGGCCGAGCTGCCATTTCATTTGAAAGATTTGAATTACATGCTTTGTTGTTTCACTTTGTTTCGATTGACCGTGTGATGCCCAGAAATAGTTTCGAACCGACTCAAGAAACCCCGAAAAACCTCAACAAAGTTGATGAATTTCGATGCAGCTCTCGATTGTTTGTTCGTTGCGGCACTCCCCTCCCACCGTAAATGAGCGAATAATCGTGTTGAATCCATCAAAATAACGCAATTACGTGCAGACATTGATTTTTACTTTGGAATTCATACATTTTTTATGGAATTACTAAGCATCGTGTGCATCGTCCGATGAATTTCCAATCGATGTTGTTTCAAATTCATTGCCGTGCATTATTTAACATCAATTTAATGGCATTGTGATTTCGGGCAGAAGGTGCGATGCTTTCGACGGAAGTAAATTGCATTCAAAATTAAACGAAAAATGGT
This sequence comes from Lestremia cinerea, assembly GCA_027564135.1. Taxonomy (NCBI): domain Eukaryota; kingdom Metazoa; phylum Arthropoda; class Insecta; order Diptera; family Cecidomyiidae; genus Lestremia; species Lestremia cinerea. The sequence continues at coordinate 7,264 of JANSTV010051172.1, forward strand.
GGTGGGTCAACTCAAAATGTCCCCCAGTCGACACGAGATTCTCATGCCAAACGTGACAGTTTCTGGGCGACAATCAATCGACGATATCCGCGACAGCTTTCCACAACTATAAACACACAACAATCAACTCCAGAAATTGCCTGGAAATTCCCAACCATATTTGACGATTTCCCATTCACATGTCAGAGCTCGTCTTGAATAAAATTGTCATCAAAGCGATGGCCATTGTTCGATCTGACGTGTGTGTGTGTGGTGGTTTACAAAAACTCCAGTCGACACAAGACGGAAAGAAAACAACGACTCGACAAACAAATTGAATGAATATAATTTCATTAAAAGTAATTCGTCGATGCTCATCATTACGACGACGAATGAAAATGATGGAAAAATTATTCCCAGCAAATGAATAATCCAGTTCGATGCGACACCATCGTCAAGGTATCTCCTTATCGTCCAATTTACAGTTATTACTTGCGCTAACAAACCAAACAAAACGAAATTATATTTAATCGTTTCCGTTATTATTTCCAAACGTGAGACCGATGCGGATGACGTTACTCTATCGACCAGTTCTGTTTCCATTCATTTGGTCATTGCGTGGTGGCGATCGAATCGACCAACCACTCGCAGCATATTTATCAACAATTCAAATGGCCCCAACGTCCAATGCATATCCCAGGCCAAAGGCCCATCCTTGACGCATTCCATTTCGATATTCCGCAAAATTGTATCGAATTATCGTTGTGACGAAGGTCAGCCGCCCGTCTCATCGTTTCGTAACGGGTAAACTGATCGTTTTTTGCTTCGTAAATTTCGGTTATTTATTGTATTTGTCATTTGGGGCTGTTTTGCTCTTTCAATTTCCAAAATCGACCGCAACGCATTCGATAATAACGGTTTTACTGAGGAAAAATTATGGCATTTCGTTTGCTCGATGAGGCTACCATCGATTTCGATTCCGCTTTCGTACATACACACACAAACGCATTAACACACACACACAAACGGGCGTGGATCAAAGCACAAACTCGATCAGTCAGTTTCGAGAGTCGAATTTCCACCTGAAAAATGTCAAATCGATTAACTCGACAAATTCGTCAAATGCATCAAATTCAATTGAGGCATTTCGATGAAATGGTCTCCCGATGGATTTGCCAATAATCCTAGCATTCGTTTTGATCGAATGAAATTCCATTTTGGTCAGTTTACAATCGATGAAACAAACAAATATCCCACCAATCATTTCCCAGTGAATCTTCGGCACAACAAAGTAGGTACAATTTTCAAATTACTTTGGTATCGTTCGGGTTTCATGACCGGTTTAGCTGGTTGACTGGCTGGCTGGCCAGCTAGCTAGCCGTGTTGTGTTCATCCGTTGTGCTCGCTGTGCCGTTTCAATGCACATTGACTGTCTGGTGATTAGTTGTGAGCGATGTGCTTGCAATGAAATATATACTCGGAGATGTGCCCCGGTCTTATCTGAGCGACCGGTACGCACGCAGACATGCACATTGCGATGCAATGAAACATGCAAATTACATAAAATGTATTACACTGTGGCGGTTGTGTGTTGCAGGGATGCTGGATAGCCAACGGGATCGAATGGGCTCGGTGAAAGATGGTGCCTATCGTTTATTGATTGATTGAAATGCAATTTGGATTTTTGAGGTGTTTCGGTTTTTGAAGGAAATGGCCGATGGGTCGGATTTCCCTTGTGAATCTAATGCCGATTCGCACCGTCATTCAGGTAAAACGATTGAATGAAAATTGCTCTCGCGATTATTCAACCGAAATTTTGCTTATTGGGCAGATTGCTTGGGTGTTTTCTTTAGCCAATTCAGCCAAATTCCAGCATCCCCGACCCCTCCCCCATTCCACCGTGTGTATGTGTGCATGCATGAATGTATTTCGGAGATATTCGAGAACGTTCAACGCCAACTGGAATTTCAATCCAAATTCGAATGTAATGTAATATTCGCAATCTCATCAGAATCGTTAAACAATGAACCGTATCGATTGTCTGATAGTCAAATTGCCAAGATGATTTGTTTGTAATTCGAAGCCAATGCAACTGTACAAATATTTAATAAATATTTTCCTGGTCATGAATGCATTGGACGCATTATGACGAAGCGACCGTTGAAGAGAAAGAGACGAATGAACGCGGTTGTTACTGTGGAGTCGTTTCGATCGGGAAAGAATTCCCTCTCAAAATTGACTGCTTTGAATTGATGAAGCTTTCTCGGAAGAAGTTTGGATCTGATGGCAAGTGATGAGTCACTAGCTGGCATGCCCCACCCCCTTTACTTTCCGTATCAACCACTATTTGAGCAATTGACAGACGAAAATTACTCACTTTGCCCCTTCCCCCTTCGAGCTACTCATCCACCATAGCCCACGTCAACCATCCATTCGATCGCTTCAAATAAAAATTGATTAATGAAACATTCGATTCGATGCAATGTGATCTAACGGAATTCACCATTTGATTGATGCTACTTGATTACCGAAAATCGTTTTTGCATTATGTTTTCATTTCATTTGAAGCGGTTTTTTTTGCTTCGCATTCGCGCGTCCTCGTTCAAATTCAATTCGACACACAACCAAACCAGTCAATGGAACGCTGAATGGGAAATATTTTTGAAATTCGATTTTTCCGTGAAAAATGGCCGCAAAAAAAAAATTAGCAAAAAAGAAATTGAGCCGAATGTCGATAAAAAGTTAAAAAAAAAACCAAAAAAAAAAAATTTTAAAAAGTCAAAATCCGACAGTAACAGTCATCCCGTCGAAAAGGGTTAAATATTTGAGCCGGTTTTTTTGCTGCTCGTCAGTTTGATGTTTCGTCGAGAGAAATGGCGAAAAATGAAAAATTGCAGGCGAAATTGATTTTTCGCTTGGAAAATGTTCCGATAATCGATTTGATGGGTTCCGGTTGCAGGGCAAAAAGCGTGGTTTCAAAATGGCATCGCCAAATCACAGCATAACGATGGCTGGGAAATAACGGCTCTTATGGGCCCACTCCAATTAGCTGCGAGGCGAAATTATTGAAAATCACTGGAAATTGCTCCATGTTTTGTGTTTTCAATAAAATCGCACGAAAAAAACGAGTCAAAAACAAAAATTCAAAAATACTTTCTGTCGAACCAATAGGCTAATTGTTTATTTTTTTTTCTCTATTTTCAGGTAAGTAAATGGAATCCATTCAACGAGCGGTTATTCCAAACTGCACGCAACGGCAATACACCCAGTTGATCACGTGGATCGAGGCCAAAGGATTTCGATGAGTTTCGCGACACGGACGCGAACGGGTAAACTTACGAAACTTTCCAATTGTTTGATTGGTTTTCGAAAGTCGAATTATTTCTGAATTTTCAATAAATAAAAAAAGAAGAAGCAAAACAAAACAAGAGAAAAAATCGAGACGAAAACTTGCGGCAATTCAAATCGATTCCAGTCGCGCGACGTGGCACTCGACGGCAACTTCTTCATATTTTTCTTGAGGGAATTTACTGAATAATTTATGTACCTCTTCGCTGAAGGAAAATGACGGTTGTGTAAGTGCTTAATAAATTATTCCGGAACGCTTTACTTTATCCGGATATCCGACTTGAGGATCTTCCCATCGAATGTTTGTTTTGCAGAAAATGACAATGACTTTGGCAGTTTTCAGCCAAAGTGGATTCAATTTTTTTGTCTCTTGCTTCGTTTGCGCCATTCAAAAGAGTGCCGCCGACGCTCGAATCGCTCATCGAAATTGATGAAAAATTCAGATTTCTCGATGAAACAGAAATGATGCAAAAGAGTAGAAAAATTGTGAGGAAAATCGCTTTAGTCGGAGCCATTACCGGAAAACTTGTTCGAGGGGAAGTCATTTCAATAATTGATTGAATTCCATTAAACAACAAACCAAAGTAATTAAATGTGATTTTCTGACTGGATGATTGCTAAATTGTGCTCGTAAATTGAGCTTCTTTGCGAGACGTGAGCGATTCAACCCTTTCGCTGGAATTCCATTGCGCGTCTCATTCCTGAAACGCACTCGTTTGACGGGGCGAATCGGCTTTCGAACACACAATTTCTCTCCCTCTTTCTCTTCCTTTTTCTCTCTCACACACTCAGACACACACACACACACAGAAAGCCATCCAACCACATGCCGAGAGAAATGATGAATCCAATTAAAATAAATGACAAATTGACTCAGCTGATTTGCCGGTTCGGATGTTTACGCCGCTCGTTCACGTCTTGATTGTGATTTGCATTCGGCGTCGCCACCGACATCGCCTTTGTCATCGACGGTAATTTCCATCGTTGAACGTTTTCAACCGAAAATGACGATAAATTTGATTTTTGCGTGTGGCGGTCTTTTGTATTGGATTCGCTTGTACCATGGAAGCCGAGTGCTTACTGCCAGCATCGACTTGGCGGTTTGATTGATGTCCGCCGGCGTCGTATCAAATTGTTGGAAATCAAATTGATATTTTTATTTACGATTTCGGTTTTTCCAGTGGAATTCGTCCCGTTTCGTTTTATTTGCTTGCTTGTTCTCATCGGTCTTCGTGCGAGTCTTCAAAAGGGAAACGGAAGTGGCCCCAGGAAGGGCTGGTTAGTTTCAAATTCACTTGACGATCGCTTTTCCGGCAAGATGGTCGCAAGTTTATTGAAATCCGCAGAGCACCCACACGACGAATGTCCTTGCGGTGAAAAATCTGTCATTTCCTATCAAAGCCATTCCGGAACGAGAATTTCCACAGTTTTTTTCTTGCATTTTCAAAAGAAAAGGCAAAGAAATTGTGAATAATTTGCCTCGTCGTCGTCACCCAAGTCAACGGCAGTCGGTGTCAGCATCGATTTGTCTTTTTTTTCCCCGCTCGTCGACAGAACGAAGCCGCAAACCATCCACCGACCGCTACGTCATCTCCCAAGCAAATCAAATTAAAAACCGTATAACTTTGTTGAAACGGAAAATGTGATTGGTGAAATGTGAAGACGTCAGGCCGAATCGAACAATGTCGATAATTACAGTTCATTTGCAGAAGTATCTCGCCAAAAGTTGCGGAAAAGTTACTGCCCCCAAAATGGCATTGTTTGCACGAAATGACATGGAAAAATTTCCGTTCGGGCAGCAAAGTTTGATTGTCAGAAAATAATGATGAGTTAACTTGCAAGCGATTCAACGGACCAGAAACCAAGCAGCCATTGACCGTCACTCCATCGATCGATGCGACCTCCACGAATGGCGGCTCTCAATCAGTGCATGCATTCGATTCTGACGCCGCCCCGAAAACTGCATTCAAAATTGAATTGAATTGCGAAATGGGTTGATTCGGTGCCGGGGCTGAAATGAAGAATTATTACTTTTCGAATGGAAGCATCGATAAAAGATAAGTCGAATGTAATCTTGAAAAGCTTTCAAATGAGCGTTCATTCATTCATTCATTTGATATTCTCACATCGTGTGCCTGGCAAACACTCAATATGTTGCATTCATCTACGGGAAAAATGGGCATTTTCTTGAGTCATCGATGCACGTCGAATCATGCATTCGATACCGATCGACAAATGGCTGCCGTCTCTCGCAACAAATTGCAACATTCGAAATGATCGGAACGGGTGAGCGGTGACGTTGACTGTAACGGTACTTCCTAGGCGTTGCTGCGCCGCACTCTAACGACGAATTAAACACAAACACAAGCAACAGCAAATGGTAGTCTCTTGATGAAGTTTCCCCATTTCGAATAACGTCATCGTCATCCTCGTCATCCTCTCCAGCCTCACCATCCTTATCCTCATTGCACTCATTCATCCCCGTTGGCATTTCAAAAGTAAATCTTTTTCATAACTTTGCAATTGCACCGTACCATTCCGTCACACTTGAAAATATTCAAATTTAGGGGCGGCGACGGCAACGGCACAGCAATCGCATCAATCAGAAACATTTCTCTCGTGCGTTTTGTCAGTAAACGTTCGAATATTTAGCAACCGAGTCGTGCCACTGCTCAGTCATTTCCCATTACTTTGACTCGTTTCGGTAAATGCCGAACGCGAATAATTAAATGAACAAATGACGTTGAGTGTCTGTAATTGCATGAATTCAAATTATAACATCTCGTCAACGGAATCTTCATTTTCATCATGAATTGCTTGACTGCCTTGTCTTGTCATCCTCATCGTCCTAATCGTCGGCGTCGTCGTCATCGTCGTCATCGTCGTCATCTTCATCATTTGAAAAACCGACCAATCTTCCCGGCCGCTCTCCCTCCCCCCGCCATTCATCCGGTCCTTTGTGCGGTCCGCCCGCTATTTGACTTGCACTAATAAACTTCTTTCCAGTGTCCACCATTGCCGGATGATGCCGTTGACACTTTGGGCGTGATCGTTGTCAAACGAAAAGACAATTTTTTCTTGCTTCTGCTTCATCTTCTTCTTCTTCTTCTTCTTTTGCTTTTTGATTCAAATAAACCTTTTCGTAGAACTGTTCGCTGCTTTCAAATTGATTTTATACATCGCGCGCGCCACAAGAGCGCTTCTTCTCAAAACAGTTTCCATGCAAATGTCATTGGTGTTGTTGTTGTTGTTTTTGTAACTGTCATCGTCATATTCGTCGTCGTCCTTGCATTGCAAACATTTAGATTTAATTTATCAACCTCAAGTAATAAATAGCATCGGTTTTATCAATTCCGT
>JANSTV010051183.1:0-13947 GCA_027564135.1 Lestremia cinerea
CTAACTGAATGCGTGAACCAGCAGAAATACTTTCGCACAAATTGCGGGAAAATGTAAGCCAACGACGATGCTCTTGTAAGAGCTCTGCTAATGAAAGCAAACACATGCCTGCGATTTGTAGAATTTCGGATGAAGGACAGCTCGACAGTGGCATCGCGGAAGAATCTAGTTCCGAGTCCATTCAGTGAGTAATGGTTTTTGTTCGATGGATTCAATTTTTCTCAATGACGATTTGAACCCGCTCCAGTCCTTTAATGAAGCTATCGTGTGAGCTGATGGAATGCGAAGAGTAAGTTCATCTAAATCAATGCTCATTTCAAGAGCATTCGCCAATAACACTCATCTGCATTACAGCCTGAAAGCGTACTTGGAGCCTTGCATTGGATCTGGGTAACTGTCGTTGAGCATTGACGGTGGAAGATGTGTGAGATTATGACCAGCGTAATGCTTTCAGCTACCGCATTGGGTCGTGTTTTGAGTTCGCCGGCAGGGGTTTATTCCAGCGCTGCCGCAGGTGAGCAGTTTTTGAAGAGAATTTGGATGGAACCGTGAATATTGACTTGGACCTTATTACAGATGCCCGACGCGGTTCATGTCGAGAATGATACGCTACACATGCGCCAATGAAGCCATTTTGTAAGCAAATTCTGCCAATAGCGACTTACAGCTGTGCTTCAACATTTGTTTGTTGTTTTCCGTAGATACGGAAATGAGTCCACCAACAAATGCAGGCATTTGGTTACGACGAGTCATACAAGTGTAGCAGAAACGTAAATAACCGCCATTTCCACCTAGATGTCCAATTTCCAATCGGCTTCTTATTTCAGCGAGAAGAAAATGCGGGCGTGCTTCGATGCGAAAAATCTCCATCAAGACACCTGCATAGTGTAAGTGAAAACACCTAGCGAGTATTTTTCTCGGTTTCATATTCAGTATTGACATCATAACTTCTAGATTGGGCCAGCTGAATGGATTTGATTATGATGATAAGTGGTCAATAGTGGATGTGGGAAGCATTCCAAGCACCTGCAAGAAGCAGTACGGCATCGAGCTGGTGGATTTCGCGGAAAAGTAGGCTCCATCCGTCGGTGATTTTTAACGAAACTAATATAATTACGCTTGTTTAGGAAATATGACTTTCATATGATTTTCGGAGCCATTCGAGCCTGTGTCAATCTCCACTACGAGCCGACGTGGGTATTCACGCTTCAATTTCTCTCTCGGTCTACAGCACTGAGTCACATTTCAGGAACGGCGATGGCGCAGTAAACAAGAAATATTACATTTGGGTGGTCGATAAGGAGTTTGCTGACTCTTTCCGGTCACGGAAAGCACATGCTGACTTCCGTCTTAAGTCTTCACCGCCCAAAGAATCGTTTTTGGATTGCTTACGTGCGCAATATAAGCCAATTGAAAAAGATTGTGAAGAATTGTGCGTAATATTTTCAAAATACGATGGTGGATTTATTCTCATTCGAATATATGCTTGAATAGGGTTGGCGGCTACGAAATGGCACTTGGACCGCAAAGCTCTGTGGGCCGTTTGTGTCGATTACTATTGATGAAAAAGTATGTGCCCGAGCGATTTCGTAGTCCTATTGAATTGGTATCCCTTACCCTCAATCCTCTGTTCTTAGAGTTGGTTTGGAAGCGCTTGAGTCGAATTTCAATAAAGCTGTTGCACCAAATGTCGTACAGTTAGTCCCGCAATGCGCAAAGCAGTTCCATTTGATCGACTTTTGCTCTTCTTCAGGAAGCTTCCGATAACAGAGGCGAATATGGCAGAGGCGTTGAGTTTGATCTACAATGCGGACTTCACGATGTGAGTAACTAAAAGCTACATATCATTATTGACTCGGGAGTGAATTGTGTCCATTTCAATGCAATACAGATTCGCGGATCTCAGACTAAATTCGAACTCGGATTCTACTGGAGCAGCGGAAGTTAGGGTGTCCAAGGACTATTTGTCCTCGTTTGACTTGAAAGAAGTGTCAGTTTTCCCTGCAAGAGAAGTCCGAACTTGCATTGCAAATGAGCTTGCGACACGTTATTTGGCAATCGGCGATGTGTGTGGATTCCAGTCACCTCTGATCAACTTCATGTGCGCCGCATTTGGGTAAACAGTCATTGCATGCAAAAGCCTTCGAAAATATTTCATACCATCCCTCTCTCTCTCACTGGCAGCGAGGCTACCCACATTGCCAGCGCCCTGTTAGAGAAACTTGATCGACTCGAAAAAGACACCAATGAAGATGGAAAAGGAGACCAAGAAGAGTCCTCCGAAGAGGGGCAACTCCAACAAAGCATCCATGAAGACGTTCTCAAACTGACAGATCTTTGCAGAAAATTCTTAGTGTGAGTGTAGTTAGTTGGATGGACGGTCACGGTCCGTTAATTGTACATATTTTAATTTTCATTACTTATTTTCTTAGAGCAAACAGCGACACCATGAGACAGCTTGACGAAATCTCAGTACGTTTAGAAGCTAATGCGTTGGATCCGTCTGATGAGTTCGATGAAAGCTGCGTAGTTGAGTGAGTGCATTAATTTTCAATCAATACAGCTTTTATTTTCTTTTGTTTAATTTGTAGCTTGCATAAAAGGCATAAGCCGAATCTCCTCGATATTAGCGAGTTTTTATTAAGTGGTGAGGAGTCAGACGAATATTTTCCTCAAGATTACTCCTCGCAAGAGGACTTGAAGTTGGTTCACTTGAAAGAGGATGACGTGAAGGCGTTGGCAGCAGAGTGAGTGCCCGGTTGGGTTGATGTCGATTGCCGATCATTTTCTCACGCGCCTCTCACTCAGGTCGACCGTCAAGGGACTAGTGCAGATGTTCGCACAAGCAGCTGGTGCCGAATTTCTCACCTGCGGTAGTCCAGAGATGCGAAAGCAACAAGCAACATTACTAGAATTTTTGGGAGAGGAAATGCAAGCCGTCGACATGAATGCTGAACGAGCTCAGTGAGTAGTTGTCATCACGTTTGCCCAATGACAATGAAAATTACATTAAAACATTATGTTTTAGGTTGCAGCTATTGAAAATTACACTTTTGCTGGAAGACAATGAAGTGTGAGTAGGACAATCGATTCAATCTTAAGCAATTTTCTAACATTCACTGCGTTGCGGTCTTTACTTCAGCTCGGCGAAATGTTTGCCTGCAATACTAGACGACCTCAAGCAAATTCATGCGGAAAAACGGCACAAACCATGGATGGCAGTATTTCACTACTGCATCAAATGGTTGCGGAGGAGAGCCGAAAGTCTGTCCAGTGAAAGCGAAGAAAGAGATCAGCTTCAGAAAAAGTATTGCTTCGTCGAACTGGTGAATCAAGCGGTCGTAGCTCATCGATGAATTCGTACATTTTAGCACGGAAGCCTTCTTGAGCTCGATTCTGCTCGAACACGAGAGGAATCGGAATAGCGGCACTGTTAATGATCTATTGGACGCTCATAGTGAGATTGAAATGATACATATCATCGAAGGGCAGAGCCACCAACTGACTCAATTGCAAAATACTGTGCGAAGCGAAATTGAAGAGAAAATGAAAGACTCGTTCGGGAACGATAAAAGAGTTCAACAAATCTTGGAGGAAAAGGCAAAAACCCCAAAGTGAGTCAGCCCATATCCATGAACTGTCCCAGGCTTAATCCTTATTGACCTTGCAGTTTGGATTACCAAATCAAAACGATTGGGCGGGCGTACACCACTTGCATGGGCCGAACTTTCGAGTAAGTCGCAACGCCAAAGCGCTGACCCAACTATCGGCATTCAACTCGTTTTCGGTTGTAGGTTGAACAACCCACCTGACACTGAAGGAGTTTCCGCTTTTCCACAACGAGATGCGCTTAACCTGGTCTTGAAGTCAACTCTGTAAGTCTCGTCTAGCTCTCGCATCCTCCCGGATCAACTGCTATAAATTCGATTCCGATTCAGATCTGAAGCTGTTAGCTTGGCTCCATCGGCAACTCGCTCGACCATCATTTCAAGTTTTGGAAACAACATCTGGGAGCCTTGTCAGCTGCTAATGGGTGCTAGTAGGAGCTTCTCGTTCCACGAAACGATCAGCGAATCTCCATTTCGCAAGGCGCATGAACTCTCGGTCTACTGCGCGCGATCGGCAAACTGGAAGTGAGTCGATTTCGAGCAAACGGAAGGCAACGAGAATGATTATGTGTACCCGTTTCCAGAATCAAGATCGATATCGAACGCACGTGCGATGTCATTGGAGTGGACAGCTCAACTTCTAGCAAAATGTGAGTGACGAACATGATTTTCGCCTATAAATGGGACTTAATCCTCAATGGCTTCTATCTTAGGGCCGAATGCTCTGGTTTGCTGGAGAAATCTGAATACAAAGACGACTTCAATCTCTGCCGTTTCAAAATTTTCAAAATCGGCGAGAAGTTTGATAGCATCTGTTTCCATTGGGTGCTCTTGTAGGTTCACGAAAATTATGTGTTATTGACAATTAGTTGATTTGAGTCTTTCGATCGTTTTCGCAGAAAAGCGGGGCAAGCCAAAGACACTTGCGAACAGGAAAAGGGCCAGCATTCTCATTTGAAGGAGTGCTATGACAAGAAGAAATTCCACTCCTATTGTTTGATGTAAGTTACGGTCAGGTGTTAGCGCTAACAGCATCTATAACGAGTGTTTATTCAATTTCAGGTTAAGGACGCAGCGAAAGATGGTCTGGGGTCCACCCAGTAGGTTTTACGGAATCAGTAGCATTTGCAGCAAACTGTATGGAGTACCAATGAACTAGCATTCCGATGACGAATGATGATTAAGTTCGAAAAGCCTGGGAAAATTATGAATAAAAGCTTACTTTCGGACAAATTGTCAAAATTATTTGTTTTTCTCAAATGATGCTTGATGCTGATTTTAATTTGGACTGCATCTTCCCCGTGACATCAAAGTAGGTCCAGAATTCTTTCGACTGGGTTTCTTACGTGATTGAACTGATTTAGACCCTGACAGATTGACAAAAAAAGAGAAAAAACTAATTTGGCGTTTGGCTCATTCGTGGCTTGAGTTGCATTGAAATTTCGTAGTCCCATCAAAATAGATTGAACGAGTTTTGAACGATTGGACGATCACATACAGACGAATGACTAAATATCAATTAATCAATTTGGATTGCGGCCTCAAAAATCTACAGAAGACGCAGTCTCCAACTCATATGTGGGAACGCACTAAACAAAAGACCAATTTTGTTCGCCCTCTACGTGGATAAAAACGAAGGGTTCAACGCAGTTTGGCGGCAAGTATTGATAACAAAAATGAATTCATAACGCTTCTGCCCAGCATGACAGACAGGCTGATCAGCGTCATCCTGGAATACCCCAGGGAGCAGTGATCAGTCCTGTCTTGTAAATCTTCCGTCGGCAGATTCATTCGAGGCACATTCAATACAATTTGCAGATGATCAACTACTCCTTGCATTCGGTGGCGACACGGCTCAAGATGTGGGAAAATCAGGAGACTTCGCGGCGATCACCAAAGCATTTTGCAATAGGTGGAAAATTAAAATCGAGCCTGACAGGAGTCAATTGATGAAAATGAGCGGCGTGATGAATACGCGATCTGCAGTCGGGTCGTTCAAATTTTCCGATGAAATCTTGCAATGGAATTTACGCCGACTCAATGTGTGTGTGTGTATGTGTGTGTAAAGAAATCCATAATTGCAATTGAAAATCGGAATCAAAAAATTGACTGGATTTTTGCAAGTGCATTTACGCGAAACAAAATTTACTTTTGAATGTGTCATACAAAGAAACCGAACGATTAAAACTAAAAATAATAATAAATAATAAATAAAGTGTGGCTGGCTGATTCGATTGTCAGTCACTTGTCGTTTGGCCCACTGAAGAAAATTCATCTTTTATTCATGGTCCTTCAAGGCGAATCGGTTTAATCGAGTTTAAATCGAGCAAGGTTATGGTCATTGTGTGCCGGACATTTCGTTTGATCGAATTTGGAGTGACGACAAGTGGATTTTTTGCGTGATCGCAATTTCTCTACGAGGAACTTGAATTGCACTAGTGATTTTTTTTTGAGTTTGCAGAGTTCTCTGTGAGAAATTTCGTCCGTTCTGCCATCATCGAAATACAGTCTGTTGTCAAGTGCAATCGCTGTATTTTGAAAATTTTTAAGAATGGCGGGAATGTGTGATTCCGTTACTTGCCAAACAACTCATGGGATTTTTCCAGATCCTCAATGGAATAATGCAAGAGGTCTCATTAGAGCAAGGACGAGAGGATACACGGCGGTACAAGATCAAAAAATATGAAAGAATGGGCGCCCATGTACACCTCTGTTCAAGATACCGGTGTCGTTATGGATGATTATCGGACCATTCTTTGCCGAGTCGCACTACCGTGCTGTGACCGCCAATAGTCAATGGTATTTGGTGATGTTAAAAGACGACTTCTTGCCGGAATTGCATCGCAAGCACAATTCCTCAAGGATTCTTGGTTCAAGCAAAGCGGAGCAAGTCCACAAATCGCTACGATAGTCAAGAACTTGCATTTGAATTGAGTCTCACGTTCAAATCACCAGCCGAAATGGCCCAATGATATTAATTATAAATAAATAAGTGGATTAACGAGGCCAAAACTCAGTTCTTGCGAATCACCGAAATTAAAAATTGCTTATCAACACTTTCGCGTCGGATTGCAAAAAGTGCGGAAGTGATTATAAATAATATCGTGGCTAAATCAGTTAAAAACCGTCGTCACCATTGACATTACCGTCGGCGTGAACCTAAAATTGTACGGTAGGGTTTCTCGGAACATTTAAGTCTATATTTTCGTGGATTCTAGTACTATATTGCAAAAAGGAAATCAGTCGAAATTGGTGATATCGTTGCCGCAAGTTGATGAGTAAGGATAAAAATGTTGGTCATTCGAGCGAAAGCAAGACGCTAAACGTTGTTTACTTGCTGTGTAAGGCTCAGGGTTGTTTGAGTAGACCTTTGAAATTTCTTCCAGATTGTGTAAAATTTGATTTGATTATATGATCCTGTTTCTGTAAGTAAAATCGACAAAATGACACTGAGTGCATTGTCAAATGTCAGTCCCTATGTTTATTTAGTCAGGTGAAAGATGGAAGAAATTGAATTGATTAGATTTTATTGACAAAAATCTCCTAAATTGGTGATTTCATTAAATAAACCACGTAAGGGGTGGTCCTATGGTGTTTGGGGTGAGGGGGAACACCATCTTTTTCCACCAATATAAAGAGGTCGACGTTAACGAGAACGATGTAAAGTGAAAAAAAACGCCGAAATTGCAAAAACACCCCCTACGTGATCCTAGGGTGTTTAGAGCGAGGGGTCCCCACTCCTGTTCCACCAAAATGAAAAAAATTATCCCGTCATTTCAAAAAAGATTGCCTACATTTTGGTTAAAATATGCTTTCCGAAATGTGATCCACGAAAGTGTTTTCAATGTTCATTGCGTTGCGTGCATACAATGACAATGACAACGATTATTTACAACAAACCGACTCTCAAGTTTGTGCTCCTACCAGAGAGTGCTTGTATGAAACACAAATCTCCAGTGCGCGAACAATCGGAGGGAGCCAAAGACCGAGAAAATGCGAAAAACCTGTCAAAAGTAAGCAGAGGTGTGCGTGGAGTGAGATTCGGAGGCGCGTCTGTGCCATTGGGTCTAAGGATAGTTCGAAACTACTGAGAGATAACGCTCACAACTTGAAAGATAACAGTTCAATCTATTCTCAAAAGCTTCTGTAGCGATCTATTCTCAGTGTGTGTCACCTTCGTGTTTATACTTTCGTCAGTCTTTTGTCAACGAGAATACCTTCACGGGAGTCACAGCACAGCAACACAACTTACACATATTTTCGCCTCCCTTCGCTTAGCAGCATCTCGAGCACTTCGTTTCGGTGAAATAAACTTTGAATTGATATTGATATTTGCAATTATTGACGAATTTTTTTCGAATGAAAAAAAGTAAATCAAAATAATAATTTAATGGAATTCAAAAACAAAAACGAAAGAAACATGCAAGAGAGTCAAAGACGCATAGGCATACTGTCATGCGACTGAGTGGGTCATTTTGGAATTCTTAAGCAGATGGAGGAGCAGCTGACTTGTCTCTGGATGAAATAAAACGAGTTGAACGTCCAACTGAATTGACCAATCAGCGATTGTTTACCTAATGCGGTTCAGTTCTGCTTTCACGTGGGCATAGCTCCTGTGGGGATGGCGAAGAAATGTTTTAAAGAATCCCAGAGAGCTGTCAGCTCGACACGCATTTGCGAACGTCATTGCGTATCGAAACCAACCTCGCTAGTTCGGGTCGACACGGGCTCGCAGTTTCAATTTTTGTACCGGTCACAGGGAACGGTTTTTGTGCATGAGTCATCTTAATATAAATATTTTTGGCAAAATAATCAAAAAAAGGCGCTCCCTGTGACCGGTACAAAAATTGGTTCGATACGCAATGACGTTTGCAAATGCGTGTCGAGCTGACAGGTGTCTGTCTTAGAATCCAGTCGCGGTGTGGACTTGACTCACCGGTTCCGTTTGAAAGCTTCCAATATTCGATTACGCTTTTCTGGCAAGTTAACCTGGAACCTTTGCGTTATTGCTAAATATTTCTCTTTCCGATGGAATCTGTGAAACGTTTCTTGTTGATTTGCCCGTTCTACACTGACGACTGATGTCCTTACCCCGGCCCAATCATAATTAGCCATATTAGCCTGTTAAGAAGAAGCAACGGCATCAGCTGGTGTTGAGTGGCCAAAAAATAACAATTGATTTACCATTCGTCGAACGCATCGATAGGATTTTCAGTTCTGCGCAAATAAATGAATGGTTTGTTGGGTGAGACATGGATGTGAAACGTCTCAACACATTCATATTTCAAGTATCTCCCGATAACTTACTCATTGAAAACGCCAATATCATTTTTCAAATCGCACATCAGTGTATCCGGGGCATTCTTGCAAACGCGCTGTTCAAAGTCCAATCTGAGTTTATGAAGAGGGTGATTGGCCGATTCGTGACACAAAAGATCGATCGCTTACATTCGTTCATAGCTTCAGTGGCAAAGAATAGACATTTAGAAGAGTGACCGGCTCGAAAGACAAAATTGCAACTTACATATTTGTGAAACTTCGCTCGAATTGTTCAGGGCCTACTCCTTCTCCGCTGGAAAAAAGGCTCATGAAATTTTGATAACGAAACGATTGCATTGTTCGTTGTACAAGGTGACGAATTTCTTTCCAACTTGAAGCTTCAGAAGGATATTTGCATCTCCCAAATCTCTGAAAAACGTCAAGACAGCGCCCTCCTTCCCAGCCTCAAGACTACGTGCAAAAATGATGAAAATGCGTCAGAAAGCGCGAGGAACATCTGAAGACCTCTTGCGCTGCCCCAAGTGACATAAACTTACTAGAACATGCCTTGATCATACCTGCCAATCGCGCACAAATTATGAAAGCATGAGAAGATCTCCAAACATGATTGGCTCTGGGCACTTACAAAGCTCCCTCGATGGCGCGGTTCAATGGAGAAGTGAAGCCCATCCTGAAAGTAATTCGATAAAATATTTTAATTGCGGCAGAGGCCTTGTCACCATTTGCAACGCAGATCCTCACTCAAGAGCTTCACTATAGCTTTTTGTCAGGGAGAAAAGACGGTGGCACATGACGCTCTTCCATGCCCCAGAAATCTTTTTCGAGTAAGTTTTCAATTCTCTAAACCTGAGACGGGGTGGGGATCGATGGAGAGCTCGTGAACTAGCGATATTACACTCACCAATCTGGGTCAGTTGTAGGTAGCACTGTTGCAGCATTCACGCGGAAGGTGAAATCCAACCATCTTGTGAACAAATGTGAAATTATTCCATAATAATCCCTCTTCCTAAAATGAAAGAATTGCGAAGCCGATTTTTTATTTTGTCGGTGCTCAGCAGATCGATGATCTCACTTGAAAGCATCAGTGAACTCAGGGTCGAACAAAATAGCCCCGATTTGATAATTAAAGTATTCTTTCTGTTCCCAAGTTGCACCTCTGTCAATGGTACGGATGTAAAGCATAGCTCTTTCGCCTACAGAGCGACTCTCACCTCTTCACAAGCCAGCCATCGACGCATTCGAGCTTGTTTTCTAAACTGGAAATCATAAGAGTTGTCTCAGAAGCGAGGCCACAACGCCGAGCTCAACACACTCACGCCATAGCATTCAGTTTGTCTTGAATGGTTGACAGGCTGAAGTGAAATAAATATGATCGAAATTGAAAAAGAACGGAAATCTCTCAGTACGGCTCTTACTTATCGGGATCGTAAACTTTCATCAACTCCACCTGGTTGGATGGTGAATTGATGATTGCATTTTTGATCCTCAACTGCCAATCTCTAGCTCTGCAAAAAGAATCGCATGACATCGGCCGAAATTGTGTCCCAAGGACAACGTTACTCACTCATGATTCGTCGCGATTTTTAGAACGTCGTGTAACCTGAAAATTCGCCAGCGCATGATTCGTATTCGACTGGCGGTGAAAATTTCAGCAGAAAATGGCAGACACTCACCAGGTGTTGATCGCATTGTAAAATCGTTTCTCAAGGGTTAGTCTGGCGAAATAGTCTTGATGAAAGGTAGAAAGAGAGAGGGACAGCAGATACGGAAAGAATTGACCTGAGCAAGGCCTTTCGATCAATCTTCTCGGTCTCTGCGGGAAATTGAATCGGAAGAAGTCTCACTCGGCTGACGTCAATACAAAATATTCCGCAAGAAGTTCAACACAATTTCGAAGGGTTTGTATGTGTGGACAGTATCCATTATCGCCATCACCGCAACTGCTATCCAGTGCCTCGACATTTTCGATGTATCTAAATCGCGTTGTATAGCACAAAATAAAGCTCATTCTTTTCGGATCGGACCGCTGCTTGCTTACAAGGCGTCTGAAGGGTACGACTTTGCTAAATTTGATGCAAAATCTAGTCTAAAATCCAAAAATGAATACTTGATTTGATTACGGAGTGCTGGCGTCCATACTCAGATCCCATTGAACTCAAACGGCGAAGCAACATTTCGAAATTTAGTATTCCGGCTTTCCTTCCCGCTTCAAAAGACCTGCGGCATTTGCATTAGTCGTGTGTGTGTGTGTGTGTGTGTGGATCAAAAAAATATGTATTATTACTCGGAAAATGCCGGTCTCTGTTCAATGATGATATTCCTGGCTCTTTAACCAAAAAATAATTGCGGTTAGTTCCGTTCCAATCTTGACTATTGAGCTCACTGACCCCTCCACTATGGCGTTTTCAGCCGCTTTCAGGATATTGCTATTAAAAGTATTGCGAAAAGAAAAAAAATACTCGATTTGATTCAACAGAATGGGCGCTCACAAGATAAGTCTGCAAATAACAGGTAGTGACAGAATATTCTACGTCTTATTCAAAGTTGCGAGTGTCGTCATCCACTTTGTTAGTGAGCGTGAGGCTTTGCGAATTATGCAGAACGTTTTGACACAACCTGATATAGACTTATCTTGGGGCTCTCACTTGGAATCTCCGCTTTTGAAAATCGCTCGTAATCTTTCATTTGATCTCAGAAGTGGCGTCAATTTTGCGATATTCCGACAAATTGGGGTAGTTGCGGCATTGCAATGGCTCTCCAATCTGAAGCACAGATGTGTTGACATTCTTCTTGTTTCAATTTATTGAGTACTGGTTTATTTCCTCTCCTTTCATTGCTGCTGATATTTCGTGGCGTTGGCACAAGAAATTCTCCTTATTTAATCTCTGCCACGAAATCGGCAAGAACGAAAGAAGAAGAAATAAACCGCACGAAGAAAAGCCAATGCGCGGCTATGATTGCTCAGTTTACTTACTTGCTGACTTTTGGGCTTCGAAAAAACAGAGAACGATAGCGAATTCGTTATGAAAAAAGAAGAAAAAGTGCGTAGTCGTCGTCACACACAGGAGTTACACTCTCGGCTCTCTCTATTGAACCGTTCTCTCTCTCTCTCTCTCTCTCTCTCTCTCTCTCTTACTCTCTTTTTCTTATTTCATTCTTACCGAGTATCCCCCTAAATTAAGTGAAAATGGATTATTTTGATGATCGTTCCGAAATGGAAACACTTACTAAATGGCCATATGACAGATGACACGTTGCCAATGCGACGAGCGAAGCGAGAAATATTCGCATCATTTTGACAAAGTTATAACGGTGATTAATTAAGCCACTCTTCGGTTTGAGCCCAATTCGACGAATGGTGACAAGGTGGCACAACAACCGTTGATAAGTTAGCGAGACGATATTTCGACGACGACATTCAATGAAATAGGCTAAATACATATCCGCCCCTTACACGTGCGCAAACACAGGCCTATTTTGTAACACGATAATGCTCCAAACCTACCGCATTTTACAAAGTTTACAAGATCTATCAAACCTGATGAGAGTTAATGAGGTTGGACAGACTCTCTACTTTGAAAATATTTGGTGGGTTTTTGTGAATTGTCGCTCGCTGACAGACATGAGAGCCGCCAGCCGTTCGGCGGTATGTATTCAAATCATCGACAAAGATTTATGACTCGACGATTTCCATGTTGGTCGGGTAACTGATGAGCGCCTGCAAATTGCAGGCTGCAATACCGGCACAACGGGTCCTGCGTTTCCAAAGTACAAAATCATCGCTGCTGCTGGCTTCTATAAGTTAAATCGGCTAACAAACTGATATTCGGCGAACAAAGACTAGTTTGCCAAATGTCAGTTTGTTTGTAGATTCGACTTACAGAAACTGGGTCGAAAAAATTAGAAACGCCGTAATGTTTGCAGCTCACTCAATCCGTTGACTTTGAGAGATAGAGATTTGAATGTGTAAGCTCGCATAAGTCTGTATGGTGAAGCCGGTTGAAAGGGGAAGTAACTAATCAGACCAATCAATTTGATAACTATGTCGGTAACCGAGGCAAAAACAAAATTTACACTTGAATCAACAGCCAGCCAGTCAGCTGGTTTCACGGAAGATTTTATCGGAAGATTATTTTTGATGCGGATTTGTCCTCCAGCAAATTTTCCGGATCAAAGCGGATGATTTTTCCGATTAACAGTTTGTCTCCGACTCCCTGATGTAAACAATGACCAACGAATAAACTGAAAACACGCATGAAAACAAACGCAGAGCTATTTCCTGCAATCTTTATGTGTCCAGAATAAAATTAGCAAGATTCATGAATTTGAAATCAATTTTTTGGGTTAATTATCCGAAATTATTGGGTTCCCACCTAGAAAACGAAAAAGTGGAAAGTTATATTGTTTATTTGTGGTGAATATAGTCGCTTTATTCTAAACAAATCATGCATAAAAACAGAGAAAGTAAAGAAAAATTTACAGGCTTCATCGGTCAGACTTCGCTTCTATTAACTTTCACATACTCTATGAGCTGATTCAACTTTTCATTCATGTCGATGACTCGGAATTCAAGCTCGGTCATGGCTTGGTGCAGATGCTCCTCAAATCTGCCATCCAAAATATCGATAATGCCATTCATGCTGCTCACATCAACGGTCTCGGTCACAGCATTCGCACCGGGGTCCATTTCAGTCGTAGCCAAGGAAAGTGTGGCGCTCTCCACGGCAGCACAACCGCCTTCAACGGCGTGTTTCTCGGAGCTCTTGCATCGCTGTACAATCGTCGCCAGATCCTGGTCAAGCACCGCGGTGATACCTTTTACCTCCAGCCAAAGAATTGTGTATGTCAAATACGAGCAGTTCCACAGACTGACATTCAAGCCGATCTTCCGCAAATTCGGAAATCTGGTCTTAACGTCCTCGCTGATATCCGTCCAGCTCGCAGTCCCAGCGTATAATTCTTCAATCGTCTGCGACAGCTGATCAATTTGGAAGTCGTGCGATTGCGTGGTGGAAATATCCAAGTGCCGAAGGTTTTCCAATCGGCCAAATTGCTTCCC
>JANSTV010051194.1:0-13941 GCA_027564135.1 Lestremia cinerea
AACATTACCGTAACCTTTTGCCATTCCATTGACCGCAATGCCGGCCAGTCGAATCATTCGAAATTACTGTCGCATAATAAAGCCACAGACACTAATGAATGCCACCGACCTTTCCCAATCCCAAATACGAGCAAGACAATTCAAAAGGAAAACATACACTCCAGGAGAGTGACGAAGAACACATTTGGGTGAAATATTACCGAGGAGTCGAAGAAACGAAGATAAGAAAGAAGAATCGAAAACGATTTCATTTGGAGACGGCGCAGCACTGAGATAATTTCATATCGGTGGATTAAAAAGCGCTTTTATTCGAATGGAATTGCGTTCTTTTCATTTACTAACGAGAAATCAACAGATGTGGCTGACTGGATGGCGTTGCGTTTCGTTCGTTTCGCAACATTCGAGAGACTATAATTTACAAGTTGAATGGGATGGAACGGAACCGTATGCTTGTTCATGAGATGGTAATGTGTGTACGTGTATGCGTGAGTTCACGCACATGTATGTGCTGGTTACAAGGACAGCAACACGAAACAGTCAGAATCATTAGCGGCAACATTCACAAAATGCGTGAATGTAAAAAGTTGGAAGCCATTCATTTTCGGGTGATTTTAATGGAAAACTCTAGGATGAGCATAAATCATGTAAATTGATTCGAATGTTCCTTATGACCGAAACATGAGCGATGCGAATAACGGCGGCTCTATAATTTTCATGCAAAATCACCAAACCCGCATGGTCGTTAGATGGCAGATAACTGCTTCGAATTTAACGAATAACAAGAAGCAAAATTAAAATAAACAAATTCTCAATTATATTTGCATCCAAACGGCACAGAGGCATTAACCCAATTATTTGACGAAAATTATTGAATATTTCATTACATTTACTCATAGTGTTGAAAATAAACAATTGATATTCAATATTTACAAATGAAAAGATGAAATTGTAAACAATATCTTCGATGAGTTAACGCTCGGCCACATCGATTCGGTGCGATCCGAACGCCTCCTCCGTTCGCCCAGTCAATAGTTATATGTGAATGAATTGCGTTGTGATCCAATGCAAACAATTACGTTGATTCAGTCAAGCTCTTAATTAAATTTTCCAGCCTTGGACAAACTCAAAATTTGCAATCGTTGATAAGTGGGAGGGGTTCTGTTGTTGCGAAATTATTATTGAAACATTTCTCTTGTTGGTTTGCCGCTAGAGAGGCATTCGCTTACTATGGGGTCAGAAATTTTCCCGGAAAACTCGTGTCCTTCCCGGCGAAGTTATCAAAGCCGATTCATCATCTCCGTACTGCTGTCGGTCCAATTATCAACATTCCCTTCAAAATTGATCCAATTTCTTCTTTTTGCTGTCGCTTAATTTTTTAATTCGTTTCGGGGAATGCTTTTGTTTCGGAGAATGTATTTGTTTCTTTGTTCCGATTCGGCTCGAACCAACAATTGCGCAACAAACACAAGCTGAATGGAAATGTTTTGATTAACTTCTCTTGATAATAATCGAAAAGTTAAATGGAGTCAGAAAAGAAAATGGAAAGTGAAATGGAAAACAGCCGGAACTTTTCGGAACGATAAAAAAAGTGAAGGAAAGAGAACTGATTTATTCCGAATGATGCATGCGAAGCGGTGATTTGAGTCGATGACATTGGTTGTGCCATTTGGTTTTGGAAGTTGGAATTTTTTCGACGAAAAGCAAAACAACCAAGAGGTGTTCGGGGCATTTTGTGGAAATCATAACGCCAGCCAAATTTCCGACAGAAATTCCGTCAAATTGTCATTGATACGTTTCTAAAGTTGCTCAAACAATGGCTAAGCCGTGCTAAACAGCCAAGGATTAGTCGACTAGGCTGAAGTCGATACGCAAACAATGCATACGATTTGTGCCTCGAAACAACAGCTCGTTATCGGATTTTCGGCTTTTCGGCTAGATTTTGAAATGGAAGGCAAAGCCGGAGATGACAATTGAATCGACTGGATATCGACAATGCTACTTTGTAATCGTAACCGAGTGATTGGCTTGTCGGGCGTCCGTGAGTGATACATCAAATAGGATTGAGATTAATGATAAAAACAATGCGTCCCATTTGATGCGCGTTTTTAATTGAATTCCGGTCGGTTGGGCTCTGTCACAACGTGCGTTAATGAGATTTCTCCTCTAGACTGTGATTGATTCCCATTTTGATTAGTGCGAGTTCACCGGCTCCGGAATGGGGTTCCCGTACGTCGCTCTGCAGCGAAATGGGCCTAATCAATCAAAGCAGAAGCACTCAAGTCTGAAACGGGAATTCCCTCCACTTCCAAGTTCGACTGGCGTTTCATCCATTTGATGCCAGAAGTAATACGCACTTTGAACGGGAATGGCTTCGTGCTGAATAAAGCGTCTTCCTTAAATGACAACATGCAAAAGGCATATCGTTTAACGGAACGACCATTTCATGCAAATGGGACACTTGAAAATCTCAAGTTTGTCGCCGGCAGGCCCAAAGTGGCTTCATTTCGAGCACCACGACGACGATAATCTTCGGTAGAGCATATTTTCGCCAGCGGAATTCTGTCAGAAATCCATCGCCGGCTCGTCGAGAACAAATCACACATACGAAATTTACGCGGAAATGATGAAACGGCGGAAAATCGGCGGAACGAACGAGGCCTCATGTTGCTTTGCAATAAATGTCAGCCACGCAAATCCTATTGACAGAAATCCTCAAAATGACAAGCAAAGTCCCAACATGACAGAAAATCCAAATGGCTGCGCTGCAATGTCATTTATGATTCCGTCGTTGCCATCAAATTAAAATAAATTACTCTGCTCGAAAATCGATATGTTAAAACGGCGGAAAATCGCTCGGAAGAGACATCCGATTTGCCTTTTCGATCTTTTTTTCGGCTCATTGGCTGAGTGATTTGGGCCGAATAACGGTGAATCTTACGTCTACCCATGTGGAGCTTCCAACGGATCAAACTTCGGATCTGACGTCAGACAATCGCTGTTGGTCTGTCTGGCTTGGCGTCAGCACCTTTAAAAATCGACTTTACTCACGAAGGTCGACAAACAAAACCAACAAATGGACGATGATTATTCAAAAGGTTCACGCAACGAAGCCAAAATTGATTTCACCGCAATTGTAAAGCCATTTTTCCCACAAAAAAATTGGTTTCCACTGAAATTTCTCGCCCATCACGCGTCCAATTGAGTTATGTCGCGTGATTCCTGTTCGGAAACAACAAAACTGAAACGAATCCTATTTCGGAGAACGAACAAATTTCGTTAATTAAACTCGCTTACGCAATCATTTGCTGTCATTCCAGAATTTACTCATGCATTCATTATTCAGGGGCCTTTTGAAAAATAATTGCTCGATTTTGGTGACAAAAATGCCACATGCATCTATGGTCGGCACGGGGCAGGGCTGGGTGACTATTTGCATTCGTTTTCCTCGAATACTGACGCGAGGTCGATTATGACGTCAAAGTGAAAGCGCTACCGTCCAACACGTTGCCACTCAATCAGAGCGTACTCAGCACACGCATGAACTCATTTTCACCAGCCCTCGTTTTATCGAATCTGTTGAGCCATTTGTCCAATTTATTTATTTTTTTTTTAATATTTTTAATACAGTTTTTTATTTTTATGTTGCATTTCATGTTTTGTTTTCCTTTTTTTTCGCAAAACAGTCGCTTTGTCGCATTTGACAAGCATTCTGTCCATATTTTCCAGTTGATTACATCAATCTTTCAGCGTTCATGCGTTTTTATGCAACGCGAATTCGTGGAGTTTGAATTGAAAAAAATTATCAAAATAAAAATTTAACTATGAGGAAAATCAGTCAATATTTTGGTGGAAAAGAAAAAAAAATCAGGAAAATTGAATGGAATTGAAATGAGAAGGAATGTCTCACGTTTGAATGGAGGTTAAAGCCGTAAATGAAAGCCTTGCACTTCCTCGATTGGAAATTCAGCCGACACGAATGACAGTTGAATTAGGCAGGCTTTTATTTTTTTTGCATTTCGTTTCACTTTGTTTTCCCATGTTTTATTTGCGAATGACAAGTAAATCTCGAATTTCGCTCCATCATAATGTGAGCATACCTCTCAGGGAGCGGAATACATGATGTGACACATGACATATGCTTGAGGAAATTCCAGCAAATATCCCAACTCGAAAGCACACCAGACGAGCGAGCGAGCATCAAACTAATGCACAATTTGCACAACCGATGAAAAAAAAGAAAAAAAATCAAGCAGAAAACACTGGAATGAAAATTTGCCGGAAAGCAAAGTCCCGGAACGCTGGCGTTCAGCTTTCAGCATGACTTGAGGAGGCCCTGCAAATATGATACATTTCCAACGGACATTTTGATATTTAATTTTAATGCGAAAATAATGGAAAACAATGCGAAATATCATGCCCATTGTTATCCATTCAGCTGTTATTAAGCCCATGAAAATGATGGATGTGTTTGATTCGGTTGTTTTGCATTTACCCATTGGTTCGGGTTTGGTTCGCTGTTTTCGGAAACGAAATAATCTTCGAGTTCACAAATTCGCGTCTGAATCGTTTTTCCACGTCATTGTTCTTTATTTGACATGGCTGAAACCGACAATCTGCTTTTATAAATGTTTACCATTTTGCGAATTTTCCATTCGAGCAAAGCTGCAAAACATGGGCCATATTGCAATACAAGCATGATGAATTGCCGATGAATGCGAATGTTTATTCGATAATTACATCGAATTTAAAAATCGCATTTTGAATTGGTTGCTTTTGGTTGACGGCCTCTCATCACATTTATTATTCCAAAAAATCAAGCTGATGGACCATCGGAAGAGATTTGAGGGATGATTTCGAGCGAGTTGCGTAGATTGTCGGGTCACGAATTACCGCAATAGCCTTTGAGAAAACAACGGTTTTTGCGTGGAATGCTTTTATTTGATGAAATTATTATTATACATTCCAAATGGATTGATCGAGCAATGCATTCGCTCGGATGCTTCGACGCATAATTTGAGATGCAATTACTCGAAAATTGAAATGTTTGCATGGAAAGTGCTGCGGAACTCCTTTTCGATGATCGATCTACCGATACACTTTGCGGCTCTTCTTTCTTGCCATCTCACACGTGTGCCCCATCATGAGCACACACACCGTAATTATAATATTTAATATGTACTATAATCCTCAACGTAACGGCCGTGCACCGTGTTCTTTCGTGGATTCTCTCGAACATAATTATTCCATCATCTGCATGTTATTCACCGCACAGCCCATTCCTGAAACCAATTTCGGATTGTTAATTAATCGTTCTGGGTTCTGTGCAATGAATAGCTAATGTGAAATTAGCATTTACCCGGAAAAGCGTTAGTGATTGAAGAATAACCGAGTGTTTCTGACGAAACAATTTCTCAAAATGGAGTTCAAGCAAAAGTCTTGATGATTTCATACAGAAATTTCATAATTTAGCTGCGAGTTATCGACAGTTCAATTCGATAAAAACAAATTCAATTTCACGATCCCACCGAGATGTGACAGCGAGGCAGTCACTTGCAGAAGAATTCATAAATTTATTCTGAGTTGTTTTTTCTCCGGCATCCGGTTTGGCGATAGCATCTCCCACGCCTCCCGGAACGCTCTATCACACCCGACAGACACCATCCCGGATGCGGTTGCACATAAATTTCTCTTAAAACGTGTCCTAGTATTTTTCTCCGGTTGTTGTATCGCATGCTTAATGGATCCGTCCACGGATGTACACCGCATATTTTATTCAACGTCATTCCAACTGAAATTTGTTAAGTTCCACTCGAAAATAGGATTTGAACATGTTTTCGTCACTTTCAAGTTCAACACATGACCTCATTCCCATTCGTGGTGGCCATCGATTGTTCACTGACATCAGTTGAGCTAATTCCGAGCATGGATGCTTATTTCGGTTCGGCAAAATGTCTGCACGAGAATGACAGATGGATTTCAGAATTCGATTCCAACAAAAGCACGACTTTGACCTTGGCGGCCCAAGTCGAGCTGCCATGTGCCAGAAGAATGGCAAAAAACAGAACCTGCCATTTTTTTTCGCCGGAGCTCATATTCGTCACGTTAACGAACGAAGGTTCGCTTACATTTCGGTGGGTGCTGTATGAAAGGCAAAGAAAAAAAACGTTGGGAAAATTGCTGGTGATTTGTTTCGGTTTATGCCGAAGGGAGAGGCTATCATCTGTTTAACGTTTTTGTGCAACCTTTTGAGGAATATCCGGCAAGCATGAAAAATGATTGGTGACTGATGTGAAGACATCCATCAGATGGAGCTGTTCGCACGTGTGCACGTCCATGGCGAACACAATTTTCCTCAACGAGAAAATTAAGGTCATGAATCGACAGATTCATACTCATACTGTCGCAGTCGCTAGGCTAGCAAAGTAAAGGAATAGAAGAAAAATTAATTATTTTCTTCAGTGAAATTTCGGGCCGCCAATAAGACTGAATAATCTGAGAGTTTTCGTCAGACCCTATTGCAAGAAATTCGAACAGTCTCGTGTAAAATTCGAACCGTTTCGGATAAATTTGGACAATAACGTCCCGAACACTAATTAACTTTCTAAATTATGTGTCCGTCAAATCAAAATCGACTCAATCTATCGCGTTCATATCGATTCAATTGGTTTCAGATAGTTTCAATTTTCACGGCCGTCTTCGATAATTCGTCATTTCAAATGATTCAAAATGGATCCAATTGAAGTTCATAGTTGAAAACACTCACAAATGGAGGCTTTTAAGAATTCAATGAACAATCTCTAAACAGCCAACCACATTTGTCATTGACCTTTTGGAAAGCAATAATTCGTTGACAACAGCAGCCATAATGAATTCGAAAGCGAAAGTCTTTGTAGTCGTCAAAAACAATCGAAATCATCTCAAAAGGCCTGAACGGAAAAAGGAAATGGATTCAAGTGATCCATTCGAATGTACCTAACTTTGAACCTGCGGTGTTGGTAGTTCATCTCGAATGGCGAAAGCTCATTGTTTTGTCTCGAATATAAGCCGCTGAGCCAGAATTAGAATAGAAAATGATTTTTCGTCTTCATTAAATGGCTTCTTACCGTAACTCACTTGGCCTTGAGCCGTTTACATTACCACCTCCAGTTTGAAAACTTTAACCACCAAATCAGGCTCATACCCTTGAATGACTTTGCCCAAATTACTCATTCCGAATTCTGATGATAAACCAACAAAGCAATCCAAAACGAAAACGACTTACAATTTAACAATATTTTTCAAGCATTTTTTAATCATTCAATCATTTCCTGAAATGAATAGCAATTATTTGATGAATTTGAGGCTCAATAAATCGTGCAAAGTACTCCACTGAGTCCCTTTATCCAAGCACGGACAATTGAGGGAAGCCATGACATAATTTATGGACGGAAAATGTGTTTTGAAATGATGATGACTTCCGCCCGGAGAGTGCGCTCCATATGGTTCGAGCCACCCACACAGAAGGTTCCCAAAACGGTACAAAGGGCTCTCGATGGTGAAATAAATGAAATTCACCTTTCCATCAACTATGCATGGCCTCGAATCAAAAAAAGTCATGTTGTCATCAAATCAATACATTTTTTATGACAGCTCGATCGACATCGAAACCGTTTCTAACGGAAGATTTCGTTTATTTTGGGACATGAAATCCACCAATTATGACTTTTTAATCACGATGTTCTTGATTTTCGTATCAAATTCATCAAACATTTGATTTAATTGACTTGATGTCAATGAATTCATCGATTGTTTACGTATATCAGGCAACATGTCAACATGATAGCAAACACGAGATTTTGAATTGATGCCGTAATCAATCACTGAGCTCCACCGACAAAAATGACTCCGAACAACCGAAACTCAACAGATATAATCGTCCTTCCGTGGGAAAGGCGAAAGGCGAGCTTTCTTTCAAAGCTAATTCCTCCGACCGACGTCACTGACAGGTGCTGTTTTTGAAGCGACTAACAGAATTCCTGTAACCTTCCGATGTATTCCGACGCATACCGAAATCGGTGACGGTTATCCAAATCGGTTTTTAATTAAGCACCGATCAATGACCACGGCTTGTCGTCGACACTGACAAATTCTGGATTAATTGGTTGCGTTCATCGAACTACTACAAAGTGCCGTTGAATGTTGAGGTGCGGTCACCGTTATTAATGACCCATAAATGCCCCAGATATCTCATAATGGGCAATGTCTTGAGAAACATTTCTATATTGTCGCCGCCAATGAATCAAAACGCCCGCAATGAACCCGCTATAATTCACTTCATTAACTTATTCGTTTATCGATGCTCATTACGACATTCGACGCGATTGCGTCAAAGCACCATAAATATTTGATGAAACATTACTGGCACAAATGGCTCATTGAAGTATCGCTATAAATTCGGCTGCTCGCCCAAAATCCTGTTTGTTTTTCAAATTGTTTAAACCATTAAGGAAATGAGATAAATTTTAATTTGCAGTTTTGAAAGCTCAGCTGGCAATCCAACCGAAACGGGAGTCCCCTCTGAATAATGATAATAAAGCTATTTGATGAATGGCATAGGAGTTAACGATTGAATTGGACCACGAATTGTTGATGATGTTCCGAGTTTCAGTGGCAAAATCCCGAAAAAAAAACAATTAAATTTACAAAATAACCACCCACCAATTGCTTTACGTCATTCAAACAAACTTAGTCATCGTCCAAAACGTCGAAAAGAGCGTAGGCTTTGTTGTGCTGAAGAGCTTCAACGAGAACCCGCATGCACGAAAGCCAACAATGAAATCTCTAAATTTGAATGAATTCACAAACAAATTATATTTCGTTTTTTCAATTATTTCGCAGGTGCTTCACAATCAGCGAAGGAGGAAGTTCTCCGTCATAAAATCAATTCAATACGAATACTACGAATACGTTAATGGGCGTGTTTGATTTGAATAATTGAATTGCCGGTTCCAAAAAAAAAAGAATTGTGTGATTTGAGAAACGAAAAACATTGAAAAATAGACTCCGTGAACGGAGAATGTGGAGAAAGTGACTCGAGGCAAGGGTAAATGATGTCATTGGACTCGCCTGTGGAATCAATAAATAACTCTGAGACACGATAATATATCACCGATGGAGTTTCCAGTGAACAGCACGGCCATCGATGTCATAGCCGCTGCAACGGCAACCATCACCGCGGCCACAGAATACAATGGCTATTTTGATGGTACATCAATTTTGCCAACAAAAATTGACCATTTTATCGATGCCAATTTATCAACGTTGAACAATCTTGTGGCATCAACATTGAATGTCACCTTGTACGGCAACACAACAATGCTGGATGCCGCTGCCACCGTCGATGATGACGAAGATGAACCATTGAAGAAGGATTACGTATTCGATAGAACCGACGTTCGTGTGATATTTGTAACGTTGTACAGTTTAGTGTTTTGCTGTTGTTTTTTAGGTAAGTCGATTTCATAAATTCATTGTTTATTCCGCATTGGAATGTTGCTTGCTCTGCGGGCCTTCTGCCATTTGCGGACCATTTCGGCCGAAAGAGGCTATTGATTGAATGCTAAACAGTTGGACTCGGTTTTCCCGGAGGCTAAAACGGCACGATATCTCGCATTTCATATTTTTCTCTTCGAAAACCAAATAAAAGATCTCAGTCAAGCCCGATTATGAATAATCCAATGAGACCATATGCTGCATCCAGCTCCCAGCACAAGACACACTCGACAATTGGATGGGAGAAAATTCAAGGAAAATATCGTTTATGCGTGGTCAAGTTGATTACTGGCTTTTCCTTCTTTTGATCGAAAATAGAAAATGCCTCCGCTCAATCGCGCCATTTCAACGCAGACTTTCATCAAATATTTACAGATTAATTAATGTGTTATTGCGTTTTACATTCTATTCATTGCCGGATTAGATCCGTTACGGCGTATTTGAGTTTGATTAACTGCCTTTTGGAGGTCGAATGTTCAGCGGAAAATGTCAACGTGGCTGATCATAAATCAAACAGCGGAAAATTTCAATTTAAAAAAAGAAAAAAGCGGAACGCAAAGAGAGTTAGGGTTTGCACCGCAGCGGATGGTTTGTGGTGGAATCAATAAAAAGGCGACGCACTTAAATCTTCTCCAAACGACCATATATTATCATAATCTCGCCAATCAAGAGACGCTCCTTGACATTAAGTATGAATGAAAGACCTAAAAAGAGAATAAACGATCACACAAATTGGCAATGAAAGCAACAATCAAACGGATATCACATGCGAGACAGCCCACCAGACAACAATAAATCCTGTCATGTGAACGGTAAATGTTGTTAATCGCGCTCGAAATTTTCCACATAATTAATTTTCAAGTTGCCATTTAACCGATACGCAATACACTTTCGTTCATGACAAAGCTCAAGACTTGATGTGATGCGAGAAGCCAGTGAATCGTTTGCAGCAAACTGACATTTCGAAATTTCCATCGTTTTAACGTTATGCATTTTTATAATCAAGCTTTGAGGGCCATTGTTTAATACCGTTATGGTCGATTGTTTTGTTGACGCTGAAAAACTTTTACCGTTTTAGAAATTCCAATGGCAAACAAACGGATATTAATGTAGCTTTCATGGAATTGATGTTGCCAGCAATATACCGCAATAAAAGACTTTTTTCCAATGGAAAAGTTGCTGTTTGCCAATTTTCCGTTGAAGATAAACCAAAGTTGATAAGCAATGATAATTGCTTGGGATTTGTGTGTTTATTGGCCATTTTGAAAATGTTTTCCAATAGATTGCGCGCATTTCAAATATTTGCATTGTATGAGACAACGTCACGTTGAATCTCGAGTGCAATCTGTCATGAGCTCGTCCGGACGAAACACGAGCCATTACGTGAGCCATTTTCAATGCATTTTTTTTTAAATAATTTTCCGCCAGGACTATCTTTTGAACTGGGTCTTGGTTATGCTTGAATGATGATTTACAATCTTATGAGATTCGGGTCTGCCAAATGACTAACAGAAGAAAAGACTATTCCATTGCCAATCAAATATTCTTCGCCTGACACCTAATTCAGACACAAGCCCCGTGCCAATGTCCCTGTCAGTCATAATGAAAGTGTAATTAGTTGATATTTCATTTTCTTTCCACATTCGTATTCTTCACGAAACTAACAGAGCAGTGAATCATTTGATGAATCATGGCCGATTCAGAAGTT
Source organism: Lestremia cinerea (assembly GCA_027564135.1). Lineage (NCBI taxonomy): Eukaryota > Metazoa > Arthropoda > Insecta > Diptera > Cecidomyiidae > Lestremia > Lestremia cinerea. Next base: position 11,240 of record JANSTV010051194.1, read on the forward strand.
CCTGAACAAAATTATGCATGGAGATTGTGGCTCGATTTCATATGGGACAGCTTTTTCAAAGCGTTACAATTTTCCTCCGTGGTGTCACGGTACAGTGAAACCTCCCAGACATGGATGGAATGCACCTTATGAGGTATTAAAGGTGTTGCAGAGATGAATTTCAGACCACACAAAAACACCAGCAATGAGTTTTAAGGGACGCCACCGCGACAAAGGTTAATTTTAAGGAATACCTTGATGTCTGGTCTTTTCAATTGAACCCGCACTGAAGTTTATCAACCGGTCTGCTTATGAGGGTAGCAATCAGCTCGCTTGGTCAAGTTCCACTGTAGTTCGTTTCACCTCTCGCATAATCGATTCGAAAGAATGGAGTCGAAACGTGCATCGTCATCTTGTTGGATGGAAAGTTTCATGTCGTGTCTCCCACTGCGGAATGATTTATTGGAAAATTGAGCTTTTGTTTTCCACATGCGAAAGGTTAATTCATTCTGATGACATATTTTTTATTTCATTTCAGGGAATCTACTCGTCATATTTGTTGTCACAATGTCCAGAAGACTGAGATCAATAACGAATTTTTTTCTGGCAAATTTAGCTGTTGCCGATTTGTGTGTTGGTGTATTTTGTGTGATTCAGAATTTGTCAATATATTTGATTGATAGGTAAGTTTCATCGCCACAAAAATAGAACCCCTTCGATGGAAATGTCAATATGAAAAATTGGTTAAGCTATGGCCGAATGGTGTAATATGGACGGGCATGTCAGACCCAAGTAAGCCTTGTTGACGTCGTCTGTTGCTGTCAGAATATTGGCTATGACGAATAGACTCGTATGAATGGATTGACAGTCGCTCACAGCGTTCAACAGTGTTCAATCTGTGTAATTGTTGCTGGGGATCATCAAAAATGAAAAAGAAAATCATGCAAACACCGTCGTCGATGGTAAAAGAGCTCCGAAACTTTTGTGCTTTTTGTTTCTCTTCAGAAAAAGGATGGAAGTTCGAACTGCGTCTGATATGTAATTTCGCATCGCGTGTTTCTCATCGGTTTTAATGTACATCGTTTCGTATTGGAAAATATAAATATGACATGGGCTACTGACGTGAATTAGCTACTTCACAAAATCCTGAAACTTCTGTCATGTCGTTTATTTATGTGTCGCTACAAGACGTAAATTGTTGTTTTATTGCTGTCTTGAATGCTATTTGGCTACGACAGGTTGATAAACACAATCCTATTGACAAAGTTCCTTCCACTCGAGTATACCAAAGCGAATGTTTGTAGCTACAAGAAACACGGCGAGACATGGCTAAAAGATCACGCAAAACGACGATAAGCTAAATCATTCACCTCTTTTGGCTGTCTGTGTTTCAGTGCTTCAGTGAACAGTGATTCGTTCGATCAAAATTCTATTTATGACGTCTCTCTCACACTCCCTTAGAATTTTCCAACGGTTCTTTCGCTTTTGGGTGATTGTAATCTAAACTGAACAAGGATATGTCATTTACGCTTCGCATTTCTTAAATTCAGGAATCCAATTAAATTTTCCGTCGTAATTTTAATCAAGAAAATCGTAAGCTGATGCTTATGTTGATCATCTGCTAAGAGTTTTATTTCAGCTTTGCCCAGCAGTCGGCCAATACCGAATTCATTCAAATCCGTCCGTCCGTTTATTGTCTGAGTGGGGATTGATAGTCTTGAATGTGAGATGGCCTTTGTTAACGAACACCCATTCAAACGGCTCCAAATGGGGCTTTCTTCCTTTCGGAAGCCATTTCTGGCATGGCGTATTGTCATTTCGTCGACATCCCAAATGAAATTTCCTCCAGCGAATATCACCCGTCACTGGTTGATTATTCACTGAATCGCGTGCCCGAACAATATCGTGAGATAATTGAAGTGTTTGTAATGTTTCGCATATTTTCTGTTTTCTCTTTTCATTTCGTAAACACAGCTGGGTATTTGGTGAATTCCTATGCAAAATGTATCAGTTCGTGCAGACGCTGAGCTACACAGCATCGATATTCATTTTGATGATTATTTGTATGGAACGTTATTTTGCCATCATTTTTCCAATTACTTGCAAGCAGATATTGACCTCAAAGCGACTAAGGGTGAGTGTTTATTGTGTTAGTTGAGAGGGCTAGACGATCCAAGGGAGAACACAACACCCCATGCAATTCTGCACTGTGGCATGCTTTCCATTGGATTGACGTTCGCAATTCATTTTGATGGTTTTTCATCATCGCAAAAATGAGAAATTGCTCAACTGGATTTTATAGCCGTTTCGATTTAATATCCCGAATGCATTCACCGCATCCAATCAAAACAAATTCAAGCAATCTGAAATGTCTATTTTTCAATTTAGAAAATCTCGTTGTGTCGATAACACCGAATCAATTGAAGAATAAACATTTTGATTGCCGCTCGCATTCGAAACATTGTTCAAACACATTAACGATGACGTTCCGAGCGCAATTCGACCTTGATTATATATTTGAATTTGCATTCTGCCTCTTTTACTTGTTGATTTGGCTGCCATTTCGCCCAAAAAAAAATGTATCTTTCAATTTGTTTCTTGCAGATTGTTATTGCCGCTGTGTGGATAACGTCAGCATTGTATTCAACGCCAAAATTTATTTTTAGCCGAACCATTACCAATGTACACAGCAACGGAATGAATGAAGAGATTTGCATAATGCA
>JANSTV010051205.1:0-13940 GCA_027564135.1 Lestremia cinerea
ACGCTAAGGAATCGATATTACCACAACGAAACAAAAAGGCCTTTTGAAACGAGCACACACACACACACACACACACACACACACACACACATCTACCACCACCAACCTCACATATACACAAAAACACATGCATTCCATTCACTCACAAACACACACACCCACACATAATACATGAACATGCAACCAGAATTCCGACGACATATGAGAAATTAAGCTAAGCCACACCACACCCCCACAAATTGCTGGGGGGCGGTTGGAATTTTCCCGAAAATATTTTTGGGAGGTTTTCCACACCCAAGCCAAAGTCAAACTTGCTGCATCTTGATGGGAATGACTGATCGTGACTGACCCTCAAACCAACCCAGCCCGTCGAAGCGGATTTGGGAATGCAAATTTGACTTTGGCGAATCGACAAATTGATCGGAAAATTGTTGCCGCCCCACACACACATTGCTTGTTACCATCTGCCTGAGCGGTTTTGTCAAATGAATGCGGAATTGAGTGTAACCCGTTTGTTGAATGATGATGACATTTCCTGGCAATGAAATTAACCAAAAAATCAGCTTGAATTAGAGATGCGCAAATGTGAATTGTTCGTTTCAGACAAGATCAACTGTAACATTTGTGATCAAATACTGGAAGGCTTGGAATTGATCGATGACGAATGCGATGTGTTTGGCATTCACATGGTGAAAATCCAGGACCCGCAGTTGGCCAAACGGTATTCGATCAAAACATTCCCGGCACTGGTCTACTTCCGGAACGGCAATCCGCTACTGTTCGAGGGCGACATGCAGAATGAACAGTCGGTGCTTGAGTGGCTGATCGATGATGACAATCGAGAATTGGCCGATGAGATTGAGGAGGTCAATGAACGGATGTTGGAACGACTTTTGGATGAGGCCTCGTTGCTTGTCGTGTTCTTCTGTGAGTTGTGATTGCGAAGCGATGCGTTTTCAAGTCTGATCGACGAATTTGATGGCCATTTCAGATGATGCCGATTGTGCTGAATGCGAGGAAATCCTGGAGGAACTGGAACAAATTGATGGTGAAGCTGACATGTTTGGCATTGATTTCGTCAAAATTGCCAGTGCAGAAGCGGCTCACAAATACGAAGTGACAACAATTCCATCGTTGGTTTACTTCAGGTTAGTCGTTGAGCTGATCTGAGCTAGCGCGCCAATATTGACCACACCATTTGTTCACAGAAAACAAGTGCCGATGCTCTACGACGGTGACCTGCATCAACACGATCGCATTTTAACGTGGCTCACATCGCAAGATGTCTTCGAAATTAAAAACGAAATCGAGGAGGTCAATCGAAAGATGTTGGATAAATTGCTCGAAGAGAATGAATTCATAACGGTGTACTTTTGTGAGTTTGTCGATTGCCTTTGTCGGGCGACCAAGTACGAACTACAGATCTAACTCGCTCTTCGTCTCTCTCGTTCAGATGAACCAGACCATCCGGAAAGCACGGCCGTTTTGGAGAAGCTCGAGAACATCGACAGCGAAACGGACAATTTGGACATAACATTCGTCAAAATGGCCGATGCTCGTTATGCCCGGAAGTGGGGCGTCACCAAATTGCCGGCCATTGTCTATTTCCGAAAACGATTCCCCAGTATTTACCGAGGCGATCTTCTTTCCGAAGACGAGGTTCTCGAATGGTTGAGAAAGAATCGCTTCCGCCAGCCCGAATTGAACATTTTCATGTACGCGTTGATAGCAATATCGATTGCGTTCGTATTATACACGGCATTCTTGTTGCAATGTTTCAAGCCACCCCCACCACCGCCAGCACCACATCCCAAACAGCAATAGATGTTTAATTAGTTTATTGTAAGCAATCTGGTGTGAGACATGGGTGATATTCGCGGGTGTCATCTCAACTATGATTAAGAATTAATGAACGATACACGGCTATTTGCAAACAGGCAGATTTGCCAAGTGCTAAAGGAAAAAATTCTGTTGATTAGAGTTAATTGTTGACTATTGTTGTTGTTGTTGTTGTTGTTATTGTTGTTTTTGTTGCTGGGATCGATGCGGTGATATGAGCAATTGATGACGAAAATGATTTTGCGCGAAATGCCCAATCGCAAGCACGTACATTCGCTCGTTCGAAATGCCGCCGAATGAGCTTGATCTCAACAACTTCACCTTGACCTTGACCATTTGCAGGGATGCCGACAGCTTGTTGTTCACACCGACCGTAACAATGAAATGAAATCAAGGGTGAGAGAATGATGGCAGTTGACCTCGGCCCGTTGAACAGTTAGAACGTTTCCACCGGAAATGGGGTGCATTAGCGTCTCAGTTGCTTCCACTGCCATCAACTCGCCGCCTCTTGCGACCGGCCGGAACTAGCTTGAAATCATCGCGGTGGCAACATCATGTGTTGCTCACCCGGTCAATTAGGCCCCAGAGTGGAAATCTCAAGGGCTCCTCCGTTCGTGCAATGAACTGTTATTGAGCATCAACTGAAATCATTTCCGATATCAACCTTCGATCAAGACAACGCCACGCAGCAATTACACGGCAAACATTCAGTTTAACGAGCAGAACTATCGAATTCACAAGCAAAACAAAACAAATAAAAAAGAAATAAATAGAAAACAAAAACTAAATAAAAACACTTTTTCGATAACAAATTGTCAAAATCAAAAACCGAAAACAAATAAATGTTGAAACGACAGACATTTCTTAAAAATATACATTTGACGGCAATATTCTTAAGAAGCACAGGACGACTCAATAAAAGCGATGGACAAAGGCAAAATACACGAAACTATTTCCAAATTGACTTTTCATTTGGATGGTTCTTGCACTTGATCCCCAACTGAACATGTTTCAGAAGGAAGATCTTAGACTAAGGGGCATGCAGCAGATTTTTCGTGGTGGACGGCGATAGCGACGAACTGATGGCTGGATTGGTGGAATTTCATTACAAAGTCAGCACCGGGGTGTTGTGGTTTGCACCACTCTTGTAGCCAATGGTTTCCTTGTTCACGTGGCAAATTAGTAAGCAGCTCAAGACGCCTCCTCTAACCTTTCTGAGGAGCCTTAGTGGACTTAGCGACGGTTTCTATACGGCGGAGGTTGTTAAGTCAGTAACGATAGTTCTTGTACTCTTTTCGAACAGTCGATTTTGTTGTCGAAACGACAATCGATCAGTATGATCGAGGACCAACATGACTATCAACAGAATGCAACATTCGAGCTCAATGTTTGTGAATTATTCGACAAATATTCGCCTAACAAAATGTCGATATTCACGTTGGCAACACCCCTTTCTTCGATCGATTGATATTTCGATAACTGAGATGGACGATTCTGATCGATGCTCTGGCATGTTCGGAACAGGAATGGAAGTTGAAAACTGATTCATCGAACCGGTAAGCATTTTCGAGCGTCGAGCCTGGTCACCAGGCTCTTCGGAATCCGAAGAGGAATGACAGAGCAAACGCCTTCACGAAGAGTATCGCATCGCGGACGAACGGTGAAGTAACTGTTGCAAAACTAACATTCAGGCAAAACAGTCTTTGCTTCGACCCAAAATCGAGAGATCGTGCTGCGCGTGACAGTCGTTTTGCTTGTTCGAAAATCAAAATAATTTTTTTTTTCGAAAATCAATACATAAAATTTTATTGTTTTCTTCCCCTCTTTCGAACTTGTTCTGGTCGTGGATTTGAGTCAAGGTCGCCACCAATTAAACAGTGATTGTGATGTTAGAAGCGAACACCTTGAAGACCCACAGAGCAACCCCGTTGGTCCAACCAAACCCGTCTTGCACCAAGTACTCGCCGCCACTGCCAAACTTCCCGAGATCAACAGCGGAATACTGACGAGAAAAAGGTTTTGTGAAGGAGGATTAATTGCGCAGCGGTGAGAGTTGACTCACCTTTTCGTACATGGTTTTCTTGTCTAGATAGGCCGCGTGGGCTCCGCAAACATACTTTTGGGCCAGTTCCAGTGCACGAGCTGCGGCTTTATCGGTTCTCATTTTGAGCAACGACTCCATGATCACGTGCTGGTGGGGTGGCCAGGCATTTGGTTTGTCCCATTGCTGGCCGCTGTCTTTCATGGTTGCCGGAACTCCACCGGGGTAGTCGTAAGCTCCACATCCCTCGAGGTAATCGAACACTTTTTGTGCGTAAAAGTTGTATTTTTTCCGTGAGAAGCTCTCCGTCCACAATGGATGCACATTGGTCGCCACGAACTGTCGCCTCTGGATCTGATTTATCAAGTCGAAGTCATACCATATGCCGTCTTGGGGATTCCACAAAACTCTTTTGATGGCCTGGAATGATTTGGAAATTAAGTAAAATTTAGAGAATGCAGAAGAGTGAGTTACAGTTTGCAGCTTCTTTGAGTCTGTTTTGTATTCGTCTGCTCTTAGCCGATACTCCAAGCCCTCCGCTTCAGGGACGGTACTCGCAATCCGTTCTCCAAACTTAGCCAGAATTCTCGCATTCAACTCGATCATGGCGTTCAAGTCCACCGGAACGATGCTGCGACACTTCAAATCAAGCAACGAATCCCCGACTGCGCCGCCTGGCTTGGTGAACCATCGGCTGGAATAGTCCATGCCGCTCTCCGAACCACATTTTAGTTCACTCCAAAGTGCCTCCTGTTTTTTTTGTGACAAGCCTACTACGGTGTAAATGTCTTCAACGTATGATTCTGGACGAGGGCCTTTTGTCTCATCGCCAAATGTGTACAAGGAATGGCCAGCTCCCACAGTTACTGTATGGTTCCGTTTCCAGAAGCTGTACTCCCGTTCCAGGCAATTGTACACTTTCTTAACAAAGTCCAGGTCATTCGTGTCCTCGAAATATCGCTCGACCATCTTGGTGAGGTACGGCGGCTGCGATCGCCTCGAATAGTAGACTCGGTTACCGTTCGGGATGAATCCGTACTTGTCCACCAGCGAACAGAAGTTCTCGATGATGCCGCGACTCGTTTCATGCATGTCGCATATGCCCAAGCCCTCGCGAATCCAATACGTGTCCCAGTAGTAGATCTCTCGGAAGCGGCCTCCGGGCTGAATGTAGCAGTTCGGCAGGTACACCAATGAATATCTCTCGGGGTTTTGCTGTTCGCCGATGAGAGTAGACTCGATTAGTTTGTGCGCTCTTCGAGTCCAAGACTCCCTCAAATACGTTACTCACTTCGACCTTGGGCTTGACCTTTCTCGACAACAAATTCCATTGCGAGACGATGAAACGGGCGAAGCGTCTCGCAGTGGGGTCGTGGATCCTCTTCAAGAACCTCGGCGTCGGCGAGTAGTCTTTCAGTGTGCAGAACTCCGTTTCCGTGCCAGGATGGTCAAAGTTTCGCTGGAATTAACATTTGAAAGTCGGTGAGATTCTCCAGCGGTGTCAGTTCAGCGTCACTCACATTCACGAATTGTTGAACTTGCGCCGACGTCGGATTCCGATTGGTCGAACCCATGAGCACCTCGAAGTTTGCCTGAACGTCCTCCGGAGAGTACCGCATCGGTTGATCCACAAACGTCTTCGAGTCCGGATAGATGCGGGAGCGCTGAACGGTATCCAATAGTTCACCGACGCAGTAGAGACTTGAAAGAGAAGACATTTACTTAGTATGGCTCCACGAGTATTTCACACGAAGGATTACTCGTCACAAGTGGACTGTAAGACGTCATGTTTGCGTGCTGCTTGGATGACAAAGATCTGCAAAAATAATCCCACAATCAGAGACCGCATCATCGTGGACGCCTTTCGATGCAAGGCTATTCAAAAACTGCATAAGACGTTGGCGCTCCAGTGACACAAGGCTATCGGATAGTGCGATTTCAAATCGTGCCGCGCGTGAGCGATAAATGAATAATAAACTAATAGCAAAACGTATTTCAACACTTTTATTACAGTACGTTCTTCTATTCTTGCCTTGAGCAGTAGATACATAGTGTTTTTCATCAGAGAATTTTGAGAAACGCTTAAAATGAGTATTCAAAATGAGTTGCCAAACATTCAATTATTAAAATGTGCCTTTCAAGTTTTACTGGTTTGAAATACAGTTTTTCATTTCGTTTCTCAAGAGATGGCTCACTGTGCTGGGGAACAAATCGAGATCAATATACGTAGCTCAAACTAAATTGTGCTCAAAAACATACTGGAGGTTCGCGATGCATTTGTAACGCGTTTTAAATGTTCTTCGAATGTTTTTCAAACATGCTTTTCACGCATTGCTTCTGGAAGCGCCAGAAAACTGCGCTAACAACATGAGACTACTGCGTTCAAAATGCGCTGAGATCTCGTTTTAGTCCCGATATTTTCATGGAGATCGATGCTGAGAAATCATAATCTGACCGGGACTAAGGATCGGTTCTGCTAATCACGGGGAACGATATGTTCAAATGAGAGGTCACAGTTTCAGACAAAACAACAGAAATTTTTTAGAAGAGTAATATTGCAGGATAAGTATTCGTTTCAATCCAAAATGATTTGGAGCTTTTCAATGCATTTTTAACGAGTTTTTAGTTCGTTACTAACGGCGTTTTATTGCGTTGTTATCGCGTTTATGTTAAAATTGTGGTAAAAACACGTTCAATTTGAGACAAAAATACATTAATAATTCAGTAAAAATGCGTTAAAAATGAGTTTTCGTCGATTTTCCGGTTGATTTTGTTCTGGAAAACTGCAAAAAATAGTGAATGCAATTTCGAGCTGGATTGCAGGGTCCCTTGGCCAGAACAAAATTCGGTGATGGGGCAGTCCGAATTCCTAAACTAGGAAATATTTGTGCCCCGAAAACCCAAAATCTGCTGCTGATTAGAAGAATTGGGGAGTGAGGAGGTCGGTTTACTTTGGGAATTTTCCCGTGAATTTTTTTTGGGTCGAAATGCTTATATGAAGTGGATCGAATCAGTTCAACCGCTTATTCCAAAACTTCAGGAGGGACGTGATACGATAAACAGCGAGATCTACATCAAGATATTGAGCGAACAGTTTATTCCTTTTCTGAGAGAATGTCGATCGTTTCAAGGCGCATACTTTATGCAAGATGGGGCGATTCCGCACACTGCAAGGAAGACGTTGCAATTTTTGCACGAAAATTTCGAAAACCGCGTTGTGTCCGGAAAATTTAAAGAAGCTTTTCAATGCGGTCAGCATATTCTCCGGACTTAAACCCTTGTGATTTCTTCTTGTGGGGATTTTTCAACGCGGTTTTCGAAATTTTCGTGCAAAAATTGCAACGTCTTCTTTGCAGTGTGCGGAATCGCTCCATCTTGCATAAAGTATGCGCCTTGAAACGATCGACATTCTCTCAGAAAAGGAGTACACTGTTCGCTCAATATCTTGATGTAGATCTCGCTGTTTATGTTTATTTAAAAAATGAAAGGTCGAATCTATGCCCAACAGCCAACATCAATTATTGCTCTAGAGGCAATCATCGTTCAAGAAGCTAAAAATATACCAGAAGTAATGTTAACGAATGTATTCAAAAGCTTCGAAGAGCGGTTGAGCAAAGTGAAAGCGGCTGCTGGAGGTCACATTGAGGGTATCAACTTTTATTCTGAAAAAAATCCCAATGATGATAATAAATGTAAGGAATGTTGATCGAAAATGTGCCTCTAATTCTCTGTCCCACAAAATAGTCGCTCTTTCTGTTTGACACATTCCACTTCAGCACTGTTTTGCAGTTTTTCAGGGCAAAATCAACCGGAAAAAGGATAAGAAGCATTTTCAATTCATTTTTATCGCATTATTGATGCATTTTGCTCTCAAATTGAACGTAAATATCGCAATAAAACGCCGTTAATAACGAACTAAAAACTCGTTAAAAATGCATTGAAAAACTCCAAATTTCAACTTCTTCAACGATGTGTGCCTCTAATTCTTCGATGGTCTTCGAATCACGAGAGTACACTCGGTCTTTCAGAATGCCCCAGAGGAAGAAATCGCGGATGGCTCCCAAAAATCAGAATCCCGCAAATCGAATTACGTCGTTCGTTTCTTCAACTCTCGTATTATTTGAGATAAAGGTTTTCTGGGGAAAAGTTACTTAGTTTACCCAAATATAACCAATCGCGGATCTTAATTTGGGAGCAGAAACAATTTGATGATAAGAATTGCAAGAGCTAGTTTTCGGTGTCTGCCTGGCGAATATGGAGGCCATGAGAATGCGCTCTATACTTTCCAGATATAACACCCGATCCTCGAAATTATCTTGCAAAAAATTCAGTGTTATTTTTGCCGTAGGAGGACTTGCTCCGTCTTTCATGAAATATGCATTTTTCAATTCACCGCAGTCTCTCAATGATGGAATAAACTCCTCGCTAAGCAATTCAACATAATAATTGCTGGTGACTCTTCCACGAACAACAGTAATATTTAATTTCCGAAAAGAATGAGTTTTATCAGATTCGAGAAAATTTGAAATTGGTTATAATCGCTGCCCAATCTGTAGTTTTCTGGGGCTGAGGTCTCTCCTCGATAATGTTATTCGGTTGTTGTGGGCACCAGCTCCGATTACTTTGCTGATTTTGGGGATGCACTAATTCGAATTGGGCCTCGTCCGTAAACCACAAGCACGATAAAATTTGCGGGTCCGGATCAATGGAACGTAGCAGTTCTTTTGATTCAACTATTCTTTTTTCGATCGACTTTCCGGGCAAATTGTGTCGCTTCAACGGCTCATAAGGATGAAGTTCGCAATGAGGTCTTCCGAATATCGAAAATTATGTTGAGTTTATAACTTTGTTCTCGTTCGTTTTAAATACGTTTTAGAAGCGTTTTAAGCGCGTTCCAAATACGTTGAAATTAAAAACGTTCGTAATGCGCGTTGAAAACAAGAGAAGAAAGCATTCACAACGCGTTAAAGTTGCGTTTTTATTTCACTCAAATTGAAAATGAGACTACCCACTTGTCTGTTTCTGCCGAAGTATCAGGTCGGGTAATCTTCGAGATGGATTGTCTAAAATGGAAAGAAAGTGTTTTGGAGTGGATCAGAATATTAGAATATAAAACGGGATTTTGCGCAAAAAGAAATCACAGTCAATTAGTTATTCGAAGTTATCGCAAATTTCCTGACTGAAGACAGAATATCGAAAAACTGTCAATGAAAACCATACGAGCTTCCATGAATTCTTGGAAAAATTTCCTCTGGAATCTAGAATTGAGCTTTTGCGATTCGAAGAAGACCTGAAAGGTAGAGAATTTTTCGGTGATCAAAAGTGAAAACAAGCAAATGACTTTTCTCCAATTTTGTTATTTTCTCTTGCAGGTTGATTGGAGGAAACAACGAGAGCAAAGTGGTTGTCAATGTGTTGAATACCATGCTCACGAAAGATCTGATGAGCAGTTAAGGTTTAATTGGTTCAAAAACCAAAATTCCATTCATAAATTTGAAAAACACTTTCGCTTTACTTCACGCTGTTGCAAGATCAAAATTTGTATCTTATACGGTTTCGAATGGGCAAGAAATTGTCAAGGCCGCACTTCACAATGTGGCATTCTTGAACAAGCAATGCAAACAGAGTATTCCCTGAATGAAAGATTTGATAAATCCATCTCTTATTTCATCTGAAACTGCGGCCAAGTGAATCAATCGAATCGGTTTGAACTTGATGTCTCACCGAAGTGGAAGCATCATCTGCATGGATTACAGTGGTTGAACTGAACTATTACTCTTCTGAAAAATGCCTGTTGTTTTGTCTGAAACTGTGACCTCTCATTCGAACATATCGTTCCCCGTGATTAGCAGAATCGACCATTTGTCCCGGTCAGATTATGATTTCTCAGCCTCGATCTTCATGAAAATATCAAGACTAAAACGAGATCTTAGCGTATTTTGAACGCAGTAATCTCATGTTTTAGCGCAGTTTTCTGGCGCTTTTAGAGGCAATGCGTGAAAAGCATGAAAACATTTGAAACGCGTTACAAACGCATCGCGAACCAGCAAGAACCAGCACGCGACTTGAAATGAACTTTTGAAAATGTGTCAAACAACTCTAGTCCTTCATTTTGCTTAATGCTTGCAGCGAATTAGGCGCATATTTGTCGAATGTTTATGTGTGCGTGTGACATCTCACACACGCAAAAATAAGCGACATTTTCTGCTCCTCAACCTTCTTTTAAAGTAGGCTCGATTCAAAGTCATTGAGAAAGGCTGCAAAATGTGGAAGGACAAGGAAGCGAATCGCATGAATGTGCGCTTTCGTTGGAACACAAAAGAAGTCAGTCGATTCACTCAAAAAGAAGAATCAAATAACTCAACTTGAGAAGCTGGCAACAACCTCTTTCGAAGCTGGCGACAATTTCACGAGGAGCTGTTAGCAACCACTCCCGAATCTGGTAACAAATGCTCAGTTGTAGCCAGCTCGCTTCGAAACGATGATTGATCAGCTGAAGAATGGCGGCGTCACCATGGCAACTGAAAAGATTTAGTTCTTTTGACTGGTCGAATGTACCAAAACAGAAGGTCTATTTCTTCAGCGAATGGTCTCAATTTTTGCCAATTTCTGCCACTAATCCCAGAACTTCTGCCGGCCATTCGAACTTCTTCGAAGCTTTGTGACTGGGGACATAGCCAAATCCTAAATATGAATGAGATGGCGCGGACCAAAAATTGGAAAGTAGACGTCACATGGAACAAGTTCCAAAAACGTCTGTCATCGAGATTGACATTTTCATGTGAACAAAATCGAAAGAATAAACTTAAAATCTGAATCTGAAAAGGTGTCAAGGAACGAGAATAAGTCTCTGTGCCTAATGGGAATTTCGAACAGAAAGTATCCATCACAACTCGCCATGAATTTCGTCTGGCCATCAATTGATCAAATCGACCAACGGCTCGCCATGAATTTCTGAATTTTGGACGAATTGATCGAATCATGGCTCAATACGAGAAAAAATGACCGCGGGTACCTCGAATGTAAACTCGTCGTTCTCGGATCCGTCGCTAATCACTGCGAAGTACTACGAAGTTCGTAGTACAAACTACGAAGTACCCGCTGGTGATGCATCGCCATGACGGTATTCTCAGTTCAGACGAAAACTTCGCAAATTTTGATGTCGTCATTCGAGTGAGTCTATTAAAATCTGAGGAAAAACACCTTAAGTGCCCGCATGAACGACCTCTTCATTGTTCAGTCCAAGTCAATTCCGAATTCACGCATCTTCCTCTTCTTTTTTTCTTTCTGTTAATTTCGCTTTATAAATATTGAGATTTACGAAACACTAGACTTTAGTCGCATAGTAAGCTTCGTCATCGAAGGATCGTAGAGAATTATCGCTGTGAACTTGTGAATAGTCGTATCGATTACTCCTTGTGAAAATATCTTCGAAATCAATCAAAACGAGCAATTTCGGCAACATGAAATATCGTGTGGCAACTGATGCGAATTCGAAGCGAGTGGATGAAATGTGCGAAAACAAAATGTTTTGTGATGTGACTTTGATCGTTGGCGACCATCGGTTTGTTTGCTGCTTGGGATTTTTCAAATTTGAGCGAATCAACTCAACTCTTTCGATTTATTTTCAGAATCGACGCTCATCGATTTGTTTTGGCTTCAAACAGCGATTATTTCCTGGCGACTTTTAAGAACGAAATGCTGGAGGCCGTCACTGGTGAAGTCGTGCTCCCGGACATCGACGTCGATGTGCTGAGAAAACTGATTGACGCATGCTACTCCGGCTGGGTCGAGATCGATGACGGAAACGTCGACAAACTCCTGGGCGCTGCGTCTCGCTTCAGATTCGAGGAAGCGGAAAAATCGTGTGCCAATTTCTTGATGAAGCAGCTGACTCTTGCCAATTGTTTGGGAATTCACGCGCTAGCTGAACGCTTCTCTTTGACTGCTTTGTCGAAGGCGTCAATGACGACCATCGCCAACAATTTCAAAGTCGTTGCTGTTTCGGATGAATTTCGCCAGCTCAGTTCGGAGCAGCTGGCCACGATTCTCAAATGCGATGAGCTGATTGTGAGCGACGAGGACGAGGTGCTAAACGCTTTGATGTCGTGGATGGTCCTCGATAAGACAGGTCGAGAAGCTGAATTCTTGGCCTTGCTCAAATTCATCAGATTTCCGTTTTTGGGAAAATCGGTAAGGCAAATGGATGATTTCGTGCGGAAAGTCTATGACGAAGGTTTCTTGCAGGCCGTAATCGATGTTCTGGAATGCTTTCGAGATGTCGGAGACTCTCAAAGGACTGTGGTTTCCACAATCGTTGACAGCTCGAAAAAGTCTCGTGCCGACGTAAGGCCGCGAACATGTCTTCTGACGACCACATTGTTTGCCGTCGGAGGGTATTCAGAGAGCGGTCTCAGCATCGAGAAATATGAAAGGGACCAAAACGAATGGAAAATGATGAAGGAGTTCCCTGGGAAACGAAAGCGGTCCGTCGGTGTCTTTTTGGGGAACGAGATCATTGTCACCGGAGGAGATGATAATGGCGCATTGGATTTAGTATGTTTCCTCGATTGAATTCACAGCGGGTTAGCGTTGAACGAGTGTTTTCCGCAGGTTACTGCAATCGATGTCAATACATTTGAAACACGTGATTTGAAGCCGATGAATCAAAAGAGGTCCGCTCATGCTTCAGTGTTTCTCAATGGAGAGATCTACGTTATGGGTGGTAAGAACGGTTTGGGCGCATTGAATTCCGTTGAGAAATACAATCCGCAAACGGATGAATGGTCGCTCGTGGCGCCAATGTCATCATTTAGAATTTTCCCCTACGCTGCAGCCTTCAACGATGCCATTTTCGTCACCGGTGGGCTCATTGGTCCTAGCACACTTTCCTCCGCCGAGCGCTACCTTCCTGGATCGAGTGGCTCCCAGTTACGCCAATGAATATGCAGCTCATTTACGCCATTGGTGGCACTGGCAGCATTGGTTCCTCCAGCTCTGCAGAGCGATTCGACCCAATCACGAACAAATGGGAAATGGTAAGTTTCCCGGACGAGATGAAGCCGAGTAGTTTCCATTTTTGTAATTTGTCATTTGGTTTTTCAGGTTGCATCGATGAGCACCGAACGACGTGGAATCGGCGCATCGACAGTTGATCATAAAATCATCGTTTTCGGTGGAGTCAATTCTCCGATCTCAGATGCGGAGAGAATTGAACTGAAGACTGGAGAAGAATACGATCCAGTCACCAATACTTGGACGATGCTTGCGCCAATGACCGTTGCTCGCTCCTCTTTCTCGACGGTGAAACCAAATTGAAAAGCACCTGGTTCCCAAGAGTTTGATCTCGTTTCGTTGTCTCAATAGTTATCACTCGAATTACGATCTGTTTAGAATAAATGAAGTGACATGCTGCTTAGCGCTGCGAAAAAGAGCCTTTGAATCACATAAAAATACGGTAAATAGTTGTTTGTTTCGAAGTTGCAAGAAGAATGAATATTCCACTTGAGCGTCTCCAACGGTATCGCCAGGACGATGACTTCAAAAAAAAAATGATAAAGAAACGACCTCCAAACTTGCAAGCGCTTCAACATCGATCGCCTCCGCCAACAACAAGTCAATTCCTCTTTGAAATCGTTCTCGTTCGCAATTCAAATGGAGCCGACAGCACTTGGCGACTGACTCGTGGATGGATGCCGATGGTCGTGTGGTGCACTAATCATCGAAACGAACGCTTTGCTCGAAGTCGCTAACCGCAAAGCGGAAAACAGCACGGTGCATTTGATTCGTGTGTATTCACGTGGAAATCCCGTTCGCCTATTTGTTTCCTCCCGATACAGAAATTGAATATATTTTGTGCAAGATTGTCGTGATTGTTGGTAAAAGTTTTATTGCAATTAAGCCTACGATTTGGACAAATTTCGCAAGTGAAATTCTTTTTCGTCACAGCTTCACGCGCGGATCGTGACGTTGGCCCCAAACTCCTTGAAAATCCACAATGCGACGCCATTCGACCAGCCGAATCCATCTTGGACGGGATATTCGCCTCCGCTCCCATGTT